>JACBKR010005094.1:0-59995 GCA_014218235.1 Colocasia esculenta
AAAATATGACATTATAAAGTACTGCATTGGTACCCTTGTTTCCATATCTGCTGTAGGCCTTGCTGTGATCCGAATTCTGTTGTAGAACATGATTACTTTGACAAGATAACTGTTTTCAGCCTGGTAAAGGCCATTTTGTTCATTATTTTATGATATTGATGCCGAAATGTTTAGAAGGCGGCGTCAATGTCTTACTGTTTTTATATCTTGCGGCTCAGGCACATCCAATTTTTTTGAGATTGGTCTTCTGCAAAGCCTAGCTGTATCTACTCATGTTTTCAGTCTATTTCTTGTAGTTTTCCTCTGTTGCTTACTTTGACTGTTGAGTTTCTCCTCTTCTTTTGGGATGTCAGAGATCTTCTTTTATGTTACACAGGTGGATTGTTCAATAAAAAGGGCTCATTTCCCTTTTTTTTTTCTTTCTAAGTACTGTTTTTATCTTGGACATTGAAAAATGTTGATATGACATGGCAACAGAATGAGTGTCGATTTGAGAACTGGTGGATATGACTTGTGGTTATGGAATGGTAACGTCTCTGCTCCTGTAACATTTTAAACCAGACTCTCCACGATGCTTCGGGTAGATCAGATCTTCAACTGGCTGGGCCAACATTCCATTCTTCATGTATGGTAAAAATAGGAGATTTCCCTACATGAGCGTGGGAAAATATCATTTGAGTTTTGGTAGTGAGGTTTTCCCCCTTTTGAAGTCCTGAACTGTTGCCCCCCTACACTTGTGTCTTTTTAAGGGATTTTTAGATATTGCTAGCTACAGTGTGTCATATCTAGAAATCTACTCCTCTTGTTGCAATATAAGATTGTCATCAGCCAAGTTTCTTTTCTAAAGAAATCGTTCACTTATTTTGTGTTGCAACCTTCTTGTTATTCATGATTGTGTTTCCATTCTCATGCTTAGGTCATACCTAATGTTCATACCCACCTCACTGTCATACTCATGCTTGTAGCAGGTCATGCTCAGGCTACTGTGCTCATGACGAAAGCATGCATTCCATGAACTAATCATGTTCATGATCATTTAGGTTATCGTGCTCTTCATTCAACCTTATCTTGTGCATACACTTTCATACCCATGCTTTTCCAACACATGGAAACCAAACATTCCAGTTACAGGTGACATGAAACAACCAGTTCCATCTCACCCACGACATGTGGTCATGCTTTAACAGTTACTGCATGTTTGGGCTAAATATGTAATCTCTCCTTTCCCGTGCATGTGCGCTCCACATGTATGCACTTCTTCCACAACTTTTAATCACCAGATTATTTGGGCCTCTGGGTTGGGTTAAAATTAACTTTAACCCAGAGCTAAAGTTACCCAACTTTTAACTCACTTTTACCTTGTTTGCAACTCAGTTAACTCATTTGACTATAGTGAATTAACTTATTTTTTTCAAATATATTTTGGTAAGAAAATGTGAGTTAACTTATGTTGGGAAAAGAAAAAATAACAATTAATATTGTGTACCGTGAGAGTAAAAAGATAGTTAATAGATTAACTTCAAGAGGTTGGTTGAAAAATTGTGAATTAACTCACATTTGACTCACCTTTAGTCTAATCCACTTGAGCTAACTTTGTAACTTTTTCAAACTATTTTTTGAGTTAACTCTGAGTTAACTTTAATTTAACTCATTACCAAAGAGGCTTGGATCCAAAGGTATGTGAACCATGCTTACCTAAATTCGCCCCACCAATTAAGTGTTCTTTGGAAGGAACCATCCACAACCCTCAAGACCAGGTTGCTAGAACCTATTACTGGTAAACTACCCAGGTGGATTCAGGTCCTTTTTTGGTATCACTTATTGGATATCTAACATCTGACGTAGTCAGAAATCTCCCCCTCTTTTTTTTTTCCAGATGCTTTGATGATTCTTTGCATAAAGATGGACGGTTTTCGATGATCCTGATGACGGGTGAAGGGCCAAACTGGACATGGCTCTTCGGATGGAGACCCAACTGCAATTGACAGGTACCCTCTACACCCCATCCGACCAATAACCCCACCGAGGTCCCCATCCATCCCATCCTGCACAGAGCGGGGGGACTCATCATCTCACAGACAATTTGACAAAATTAACCAGAACCAGCTGCTAATACCGTCCCTGTTGACCGAGTACGATCTCACACCGGCTCGCAAGACTTGACCTCGTCCACATGCACGTCGACCACAAGAACCGATCGAGGAGGAATAGGAAATTGCCAAGTCGTGTGTTTTCTCCCGTTCGCATGTAATATATGGCGCGTTGGGGAGACATCTGTATGAGCAGGATCCTCTTCTTCCACGGTTCCACCCACCACCGACTCCTTCGCATAGATATCTACGGTAGTTGGTCGTGGTTTTGTTGGGTTCCGGTGCCCATCCGCCACCGCCGGAACCACCGGCGCGGGACTGCGACGTGGGGGGAGAGGGGGGAAGCTGGGCTGGGTGCCCACACCACATGGGGCGAGAGCGTGCCGTCACCGCCTTGTGAGGCTTGGAATAGAACAACTTTGCCGGGACTCACACGACAGGAGAATACGAACGGTGGTGGATCGTGTGTGGGTATTGGCGGCGTAGGTGTAGTAGTAGTAATTGGAGGTGGAGGAGAGAGGAGATGTCTAAGCGAGTTCATTCAAAGATGGCAGTGTCGATTTTGGTTTCAAATTTAAAATTAAAATAAATTGGTTTTAGTTTCAGGTGTATTGGGTGGACTTGAACTCTTTTTAAGATGGGAGTTTGTCTGGTTTCGGACTCTGATTTCGATATCAATTAGATCCAAAATCGATATTTTTGGTCGAATCAATTTTGACCAATGCTGCCAACCATGAGTGTGTCTCTCTTTCACCCGATGAGAAATATTTAGTATCCTTTAAAGAGAGTCTTAAACGTGATGTGAATTGTCTTTTAAATAATTTTATTTGTTAAAAAAGAGAGAGAGAGAAAAATCTTATCAAAATTTTAACTAATAAAATTGTTTGGAAGACAATCCACATTGTCAAAGAGGAGAATTAACTAAACATTTCTCCTTGGCCGATAGCTGCCACCAGCAAGCTCCCCTACAACTACAACTAGATCCCAATCCCTCTAAGATAACAAAATAATGGGTATTCCTCGCCCACCACCCACACAAGTACCTTTGTTCCTGGGCATCTTCCTCCATGTTTATTGGTGGGCAGATGCGGATTTAAATTACTTTGGGCATCAACATGGGCGGTGTTCTTTTGTTCCCTTTCTAGAGATTTTCTGGTGATGCAGGGAAGATGCCCAACTGGGAGTCCCTCTCCCATCAAACTCTCTCTCTCTCTCTCTCTCTCTCTGAGCCAGAGATTGGATGCCAAAGGAAGGCTGTCAGCTGTCTCACCGCACGTTTGAGATCTCCTCCTCCTTTCCACTGTTGTTACTTGCCGTGGATATTTCCATCCTAGAGTTTCTTATGTGCGAATGTGCCCTCCCCTATGCCTCAAAAAAAAAAAAAAGGAATGTGCCCTCTCCAGAGGCTATCGTCGCACATATATTAATGAGAAAGATTTAATATATTTTTGTATTACATTTTAAGTGTAATATGATTAGACAATAATTTATGTGACACCTCTCACATGAGGAGTGATAAAGTGACAACTTAATTGTTAGATGCCACATAAATTATTACCTAGTCATATTACACTTAAAGTGTAATATAAAAGTGTACTAAATCTTTCTCTCTATATTAATATATCCTTCTCACACGCCATTTATATACCAATGGACGAAACCCATGCATGTTTTGTGGGTCGTCGCATGCAGGATACTGATTCCTTGGTTCGGTTCTAAGTTTAAAGCTGGCTGCTTAAACCAGTACTATTACCACATGGGCACGGCAACCTTCTTCACCATCGTAAAGGGAAGGGTGGGCATCCCTTTGAAGGGATGCTAAATGGCCGGCTAGAACAGACTTAACTTCTAGACTTGTGTTTGTTCACTCTTGAAATCTTCACAATATAATAACCATGCATTAATATGCACCACAAAACTAAGGAAAGATATCCTCCAAATAGTTGCAGTACTATATGTCATCAAAAGATAGTATGACAACTAGATATTATCGGTTGGTTAAAAAAAAGAAAGGGGTCAGAAAACAACCATAAGAGATGTGATGTATGCCACATAAAATCTAAAATGATGGTAGATTCCCCATTTCATCATCTAAATTGCTACCAAAGTCACGACCAGCTAGCGTATAAATGTTAACTATTTAGATGCGTTAAGGGGGGGGGGGGGGGGGGGGTATTTTTGGTGATCCATAGAAGTTATGTAATAAAGAGACATGTTAATCTCTCATCTTAATTAGATGGTTAAGAAAATTTATCGTCCAGAATTAGAATGATCTTTTTAGGTGGTACATAGATCTCATTATAAAATAACATTAGGTTGTGTTTGATATTGGGATAGACTGAAAATAGAGTAAAAATATTCTTAAAATTTTAGAGATATTTTCTATTTATTATCGATCTATCTTGATACCAAACAACTCCTAAATATCTTTTATCCTTCATAAAGTGAATTTGTTTTGCTTAACAAACTATTTATTCTACTTAATAAATATTTTATTCTATTTAGTTTCTTATACTTAACAAACTAGAATAAATAGTTTGTTAAGTAGAATAAATTCACTTTACAAGAGGATGAAATATATTTAATATTATTTTATAATGAGAATCAGCATCATAAAAAAACCAATTTCATTCTAGATGGTAAAATTTTTAATTATATAAGACCAAAGATTAGCATTTATCTTCTTTCTCTATAATAAATAAATTATAAGGACTTCTATATTTATGTGTATAATGACCTTGGGGAGCATCTTTAGATTCTCCACAAATTTGAGGCCCTCCCGAAGGGTGTCTATGCAAATCAACACTTTTGTGTAGTAGAATAACTATTTCTATGCCACGGAAAATTGTTAAGTTTGAATTAATAAATTTTATAAGTAATATATATCATGGTAATATTTTTTATTATTTATGAAAGTAGATTTTGAATAAAGACGTGTGTTTTTAGGAATGGAGAGATGTTTAATTGGAATGAAAAGAGAGAAAAATTATATTAGTAAGTTTTTATTAGTTTAAGAGGGGTGAGAGTGAGGTTGAGAGTTTTTTGAACGTTTAGATATATTTTGGGAAAATTTAATAGGAGAGAAAGTTGAAGAGAGAAAGTAGGAAGATAATTATTTAGTTCATTTAAACTATATGTATTTTTATTTTTAGGGAGGAAGATGTTATGAAGAGAATAAGATTTTTCTGGTGCAACCACGTGGCAGCACCAAAACTGAGTTATATTATATTAGTATAGATAATATAGATGGTGGAATCAGGGAAGGAAGGGCAGAGGAAGTGACCCTAGTTACATTATACTACATTGACGGTGGTGCGGACCGCATCCATTTCACCACCACGATGGGAGCAACCAAGCTTGTGAGCTAGTGACCTAGCTCCTCTTGTTCTTTCTCCCTTTCCTTCTTAACAGTACGAGCAAAAAGTGGCACTGCTGGCCACACGTGTGTTCGTGATCAACCACGACGGGGGCAACCTAACCAGAGTCCATAAATCTAATTAGAGTTAAGAGACTTTACGGTGGCAACGCGGTTGGGTTAGGTTAATTGCTGGTTTGGTTGGGGTCACATTACGATGAACTTTCTGCATCCCCACTCTCCTTTAGATTGTTTACATTATCTTCATGTAAAAAGAATATGTAAGATGTCATGAAATATCACACACGTGTCGCATTTTTCAATAAAATATCTTGTGATTAATAAAAAACTATATAGAAAAGTTTCACTTTTTTTAAGGAGTTCATATTTCATACTTAAAGTGTATAGCTTGCTATATCTTTCTTGTGTTAAAAACACATGGGTGAAATAAGATGTAAAATGAGGTATCTTATAAGAGAATATAATCCAAGATATGAAATTTCGTATCTCCATTTTTATTATAATTTCAATACGCAACGATAATTTATTACTATTTTTTCTCTTTCTTACATTTTTGTGGGTAATGTTACTGTAAACGAAGAGTGTCTCGGTCTCTAAACCCAATTTTTGCACTCCATTTCTCTGTCTCCCTTGAGTTGATGAGCGGTATGCATCACTGGCCTTCTATATTCCAATATAAAATTAGGATATTTTCATCATAGTTTGTCGAATCGCATCGATTCGGATGTACTATATCATATTTGAGAAATTTCGGTACTCTATATGATTCCATACATCTACTGTTTATTTTTAAATATTTTTTATCATCAAACTAATTCAGCTCTCATTTAGAATGAATTTGACCAAACTGGTGAAAAATGTTTCGAACTGTCTCATAAAATTTTGATTAAGTAAATACAGCCAACTTTAATTTTCTATCCTTCCAACGTGTATTTCCACCCACAACGAAAGAGAGAACAACATGTTTATGTCTGGATATGATCTGTTTTGATCCAGTACTTGTGTGTAGATGATGATCTCATTTCGACCGTAAACAAAGAACTTGATGTACTGTGCAAGTCACGGAGAAGGTTGGGATCAGAAGCATAGACGGATCTAGAATAGGATCAATGGGGTCACGTGATTCTACTGAAATTTTAAAATTTTATTGGTGAGTCTAAAATTTTTTATTAAATTATTTTAGTTGGAAATTTTCCTAAAGAGAATGATCCCACTAAAAATTTTTCTGGATCCGTCTATGATCAGAAGATGTAACTAATTAAGTTGAGAAAAGTTTAGTGCACTCAAAATTATATATTTTTTCATACACTTTCGCTTCTTATTAGATGGAGACAATGTATCCTTGATATATTGATCAATAAAAAATAAATTAAATATATATATATAATTATGCTAAACTTTTCTCAATTAAGTTAATTTGGAAATATCTCTATCAGATGCTGCTGGCATGTGCTTTTGGCCGGGTTATTATGCGCAGCAGCACCACCCGAACACCACAATTCTGGTCCAACGTCAGCACCTTTTGCTTGTGTTTGTCGTGGTGGTTTGTCGGGTCACGGCGTCCGCCACCTTAGAAGAAGAAATTAAGCTGGACTCCAACGCGGAAGACCACCACCGGCGAACCGGTCCTCCGTTGACTCGGGAAAGGAGGCGTGAGAACAGCGGACCGGAGCTTTGGTCTCTCCTCCACCACCGTCAGGGGTGTCAATGAGCTAGCCTGGACCGGGCATTGTTAGATTCGGCTCAAGTTTGATTTTTAAGAGTCGGTTTGGATCCGGGTCAGGTCTGGGGGTAGATCCGGTATGGGTGGTCCGGCCTGGGCCTAGAAAAAGCTCGGCCCAATTCGGTCCGCCCCGAAAATAAAAAAATTATTATTTTATTTATATAATATGTAATTTTAATATATCTATTATAAATATTTATAAAATAATATACATTTTATTTATATCTATATTAACATTTAATTTATAAAGATTATATTTTTGAATAGATTTATTATAGAAAAAAATTAATATAATTTTATTTCTAAATATAAATTTTATATTAATATGAATTATATTTATTTTTATTTTTCCGAGCCGGACTGGTCGACCGAGCCGGCCACACAAAATCTAAGTCTGACCCTATTTTTTTTCGGGCCGGATCGGGTTAAAATTTGTAGTGGATTTATTTTTTTGGCCCAAGTCCTGTTAAAATCGAGCCGGACTTCCGGACGTCCGGACCGGCCTGACCCATTGACACCCCTAACCACCGTTGCAACACACTTGTCCATCTAAGTAAATGATGCTTTAACTCTCATGGCGGATCTAAACCCAAGTAGTTTGATTCTTTTCTGAAAGATCGAAGTAGGTTACAAATTTTGAGATTTGAGTGGATTTCGAAGTGGGTCGATGGCGATCTTAATTTGGGTCAAGTTTTAATTTGATCTCCCATATTCCTCCGGTAGTTACTGCATACTAACTTTGCTCCATTAGATGTTGTCGTGGCCCGTCTTCATTGGTTGAGATCGATGAATCTGGGTGTGATATGAAAGAAAAATAATTTAGTGACATATATATTTAACATTATTTATATGACATTAAATTTAAAATATAATATTTTAAATTTTAAATCACGTAAATAATATTTATAAAATAATATCATCAAATTATTTTTCAATAAAAATGTGTAGGAGATATATTACCCAGTGAGAAGGCAGAGGAAGGAGTGCGAAGCAAAAGACAAGAGAGGGCAGAAGGCATCCGGCCTTCACCAGAAAGAGCCCTCCCCTCGCTGGTCCTCCCGCGTCTCCCGACCCCTTCCTCTCGCTTTCCTTTCCATTTCTTCGCGTCTCTCTCACTGCGCACCTCCAACCAAACAACTCCTCTACCTATAAAATACCTCACTTGGGCTTCCCTTCCTCTCCATCCACAGCCGCCGAGCACCTCCCGGAGTCCATACCCCAAGAGGCAAGAGAAAGCAGCATATGTCTCAGAGGCCCGCCGTCCCACACTCCTCCTCCATCGCCTTCTCCCTCCATTCCCATCTCCTCGTCTCCAGTGAGATGAACCCCAACTCCAACTGGTTGTAACCTATTCCATCCCCTTACTCACCTGCGCAAGACCGGAGCTTTCTGAAGAAAGCCCTCGTCTTTGCCCCTCCCAGATCCCTCTAGGAATCCCCCCAACTCCGGGAACCGCGGCGGCAGCAGGAGGAAGAAGCATGGGTGTGAAGGGTTTTGTGGAAGGGGGGATTGCCTCCATTGTGGCCGGCTGCTCCACCCACCCGCTCGACCTCATCAAGGTCCGCATGCAGCTGCAAGGCGAGGCGGCCCCCGTCCCCGTCCCCAACGCCGCCGCCCTCCGCCCCGCCCTCGCCTTCCACGGCTCCGCGGGCTCCGCCGCCGTCGCGGCCTTCCCCCACCACCACGTCCCGCCGCCGGCGCGCCTCGGCCCTGTCGGTGTGGGGATGCAGATCCTGAGGTCTGAGGGGCCCCGCGCGCTCTTCTCCGGCGTCTCCGCGACCATGCTCCGCCAGACGCTCTACTCCACCACCCGGATGGGGCTGTACGACATCCTCAAGACCAAGTGGTCCTCCCCCGACGGCGGATCCCTCCCCCTCCACCGCAAGATCGCTGCCGGCCTCGTTGCCGGCGGCGTCGGCGCCGCCGTGGGCAACCCCGCGGACGTCGCCATGGTTCGGATGCAGGCCGACGGGCGGCTCCCCCCGGCGCAGCGCCGCAACTACCGCGGCGTGGGCGACGCCATCGGGCGGATGGCCCGCGCCGAGGGCGTCGGCAGCCTGTGGCGCGGGTCGTCGCTGACGGTGAACCGGGCCATGATCGTGACGGCGTCGCAGCTGGCGACGTACGACCAGGTGAAGGAGGCGATCCTGGAGAGCGGGGCGATGGCGGACGGGCTGGGCACCCACGTGACGGCGAGCTTCGCGGCGGGGTTCGTGGCGGCGCTGGCGTCGAACCCGGTAGACGTGGTGAAGACGAGGGTGATGAACATGAAGGTGGAGGCGGGGGCGCCGCCGCCGTACGCGGGGGCGCTGGACTGCGCTCTGAAGACGGTGAGGGCGGAGGGGCCGATGGCGCTGTACAAGGGGTTCATCCCGACGGTGTCCAGGCAGGGGCCCTTCACCGTCGTCCTCTTCGTTACCCTGGAGCAGGTCCGCAAGCTCCTCCCCAGGGACTTGTAGGCACAGGGCTCTGCTCTGTTGTGCAGAGGGCCACGGCCAGCGCCACCGCCAAGTCCCCGCGGCTACGTATGATGTGATGATGACGAAGATGATGATGGCGAATTATTATTATTGTTCTTCTTTTATGGACTATAAGAATTATGATTTATGAGAGTTAATTTTTTTTTCGTTTTTTTTTCTATTGGACACAAACTTCTCTTTGTCTAAGTTACATGGAACTTTAAGTAATTTATAAGAATTTTACACATAAATCTGACAAAGTTTTGCAGGTCATGGACTACGATGGAGATGGCGTCCTGTTGGGTTTGAGAATTTGTGGTTATGCTGATGTGGATTTTAATCGAGAGAGAAAAGTTTTCTGAAATATTTAGTCATCCTGCACTTTTTTTCTCTCGTTGGTGGGAATGAAGTGTCACATAGATTGTTCTCCTCTTTTCACCATTAGAAGGAGAGAAATATAAGATGACTAGATATTTCTGTACTTTCATAAGTGTAGAAAATCTTTCTCTAATCAAGATGATATCAACTTGGGCCGTCCTTTCTCTAAACCGACATCGTCTTTTAATTTAAATAGAGCTAGAGTGAGTCGATGTCGATATTGGGTTAGTGTTGATTAGATCAGATCGACCACTATTACGTCAGTAGATTTGAATCAATTATCAAGACCCATCAACTCTAATATAAAACTAAACTCTGATGCAAAACAGACACTTGAGATGGTAAGTTTGACTGGATAAGTACACAACTAGTATTGTTATCCTTCAATATGGAGTTTTAGACATTAATAAATACATGTTGATGCTGGTCACAAGGGAAAGATTGTCTCATGGAGTCCTCGAGAGGAAGATGGGAGAGGTGCTTTGTGGGGGTTCTGCCAAGAAAGCTTCTTCAACATGGATCAAGTGATGCAATAAATTAATTATGTGAACAACATTGCATTGGAAGTAGAGGAATGCAGCTTTGGAGGTCCTTCCAGCAACTTCACCCTATTTGAGGCGCTTTAGGCATTTCTCCTTGATGGTTTTAAGATGGCGGGACATGGGTCGAGAGGGTGGGGTCCCGAGTATCGAACCCGGGGCAGGCTACATTCATCCATGACGTTTGTCATTGGTTACAATAAAAAAAAAATTCACCCTATATTTGAGAAGGGGAGAGGAATAGAGACAAAGATATCTCCATTTAATCTTGATGCTCTAGAATTTAAAAATATGCAATTAGTTACTATTGTTTAACCGACTATTCAATCTTTAATCATAAGCCAAACAAAGAATACGACCAAAAGCACCACATAACATTCCACACTAGTTTATTTCACTTGTGTTTTCGATTTACTTTTCCTCTCTCCTCCTCCAATAACATGTTTGATAACACTTATGCATAATTAATATCTAAATAATTAAGTTTTAAGATTACAAATTGTTTGATAAAACATCTAAAATAATATCTAATTTCATCACATAACTTAAAAAATCACTTAATTTTAAGTTAGGAGAAATCACTTTTTTGTAGACCCTCAACTTTCTTAACCCTCAATTATCTCAAGTTGCCAGAATCCTATGACTTTGTCGGTGACTAGTCGTCGATTCCAACGACTCGGTCGATGGTCGGAATTAGCGACTCTCCGTTGGTGATTGGCAAATTCTCTAGTTACTGAATTCTGATGGTTGACAGTCATATTCAGATCGTCGTCTGTCTTTTTATTATTAAGATATTTAAAAATACTTAAATATAATATTTTTTAACAAATAAAATATTAATTTCAGATGTTATTTAAGTTAGTTTGAGTGTTTTACATAAATTAAATTTTTTAATTTTCAAATTTAAAAGATAGATACCAAATAGATTTTTCGACTTAAAACTTAAGTGTTATCAAACACCACTAAAATTATTGGCATCATAAGACATCCAAATGGTGCCCTCTAATGTATGTGTAATGTTGGCATGACCGATATATCATTATGATATTATATGATTAGTTTGTACGGAAATAATAAATTTAAGATGAGATACGTAAGAGTTTCTCTACATCAACATTTGCCGTATATTTAGATTATGTATAATAATTATTATTATTTGTTGGTTATATCGTTTTCAAGTAGAGAAGGAAAAAAAAAACTACTTCAAATCGCTTTAAAATCCGCGTAGACCCATCTTTAAAAGAAATCCTAGCACCCATTTTAATGAATATAATCAAACAAAAAGGGACACCCACCTAGTGGTGGCAATGGGCTGGTCTGGACCGAACCCGTGCTGGCCCGGATCCAGTCCGTCTCCAATCGTTCGGCCCAAACCCGACCCGGCCAGGGACGAGGCCCAATTTTTTGAAGTCCTACCCGGCCCGAGAAAATTAGGTAAGGTCCGGCCCAAGCCCGACCCGACTTGATTTTATTTTTTAAAGATATTTTTTATTATTTATTTATTTTATAATAAAATTACTGTTTATTGAATCAAAATAGCATAAAGTAAACATTAGACTAATCTAGATAAACTTATTTCTAGATGTTACAAATATGAATAATGATAAGTCTTAAAGATAGCTCCACAACATAATTTTCAATTCAAAATTTTAGAATAATAGAATTATCACTATGTTACTTATTCTTTTTTTAAAAAAATACCAGGCCAACGGGCCATCCGAGCTGGCCGAGCCAAACCCGAGCTCGGCCCAATCTTACTCTGGGTCGGACCAGACTCAAAATTAAAAAATGTTAAATCATCCAACCCAAGCCCGTGTAAAACCGGGTCGGGCCACCGGGCCTTCGGGTCGGCCCGTCCCAATTGACACCCATACACCTACCGTCATAAATAGATAATTAGACTCGCATGGTTTGAATTGGTTCATGTCATTTTCTACTTGAACTGAACCAAATTGATTCAAACTTGAAAAAAATGAGGCTTATATAAATTGAACTGAATCGAACCAAATTAATTTAGTTTGGTTCATGGTTTAGGACTTTAGATTTTTTTTAGAACTATTGATTTTTGTTTTAATTTTGAGATTGTCTATTATTTAGGCATAAGTTTGTAAACTTATCTTATTATTTTGACTATAGATTTTTGATCTTTTGGCAAGTTGACATTTATGAATTAATAAAATTGAATTTAGAGAGTTAAAAATCTCAAACTTAAAAGATAAAAACAAAAAAAATAAAGATTGAGGAATGTGCATAGCCCTAATATTACTTAAATACATGTCTCTGGGTATGAAAATGGCACACCTATAAATGAGAGTAAATTCACGTCATAAACCTTATTCAGAATCAACTAATTAAGAGCTGAAAATAAAAATCTTACATTTTAAAAAGAAAAATAAAATAAAGAGTTAGAAACTTACGTAAGCAACATCCAAATTCATTTTCTAAAAAGTAGTCCTCCTCATAGATCTATTTTATAAATTGATCTGCCTACATATTTAAATGAAACTAAATCTATCCACTTTCTAAAATTTCTAAAATTTAGAGATTTAGTAAGACCAATTCAGTTCAAACTGTCTGATTTGGTTTGAAACAAAAAATTTGAACCAAATTAGTTAAATTTATTTAGTTTAGTTTGAGTCATTGAACCAAATATTTGAACTTTGAATCGAACCAAAAACATTTAGTTTAATTTAGTTCGGTTTGATTTGTCCGGACAAATTAGAATTGAACAGCTTTATCTAGAACACATAAAAATAATAATAGACAATTAGAGCTAATTATTACATATAATACAAAAAATCAGTGAAAATAGTAAAAATAAAAATCAGTGAAAATTGACAAATCAGTGAGAAAAATAGTGAAGATAAAAATAAAAAATAGTGAAAACAAAAATCATTGAGAAAAATAGTTAAATATAATTAAATGCTGCTATTTAATAGTACAAAATATAATAAAAAATTATTTTAAAATCCTATGAAAATAATTGAAAATAAGAACAAAAAATAGTGAGATAAAAACCTAAAAAACTGATTCGGTTTATTTAGTTCATATGACGGAAATCGAACCATATAAACTAATGCGATTGGTTTGAGTTATTGACCAAATTCTAATATTTTGAACTGAACAGAAATTTTCGATATGGTTTCATAATTCAATTCAAGAAATGGACACCCAACAATCATTTCTTCTCTTAACGTCAACAACTAAGAAAGGAAGGGTGCATCAGATAAACACCCAAACCCCCTCCACAAGGCCAGGTTAAAAGCTTGGATCTAAGGACGCCTTCGAAGAAACGACCTGCTCACGTCCGCTAACTACTGGCCTTTTCTTATGGTTCTTTCTACATGGTCCTTGTGCAGCTTGAAAGAGGGGGAAGAAGTCCACTGTGCTCAGGGGTGGCGTCTCAATGTTAATAAATATTCAAAAATTAATTAGAAAATATTGTTGTCCGAACTCTTTTCTCTCTCTCTCTCTCACACACACATACACACAAAAGAGGCGAGCAATAAATTCACCTCTAAATCAATTGATAATATTTAATTTAGTTGTATCGCATTTTGTATCCGTGAATGTGATATAACATAAACAATGAACATCATATGATGTTGGTAGAGATATACGACAGTGACAAAGGTCTCATTATGTCGATACATGACCCAAATTGATTTAAATCTACACTTCATTACGTATATCGTTATAGATAGTTGAGAAAAATTATACATTTCATATTATATTTAAGTACAATATAATTAGGCACTAAATTTATGTGGCACTTAATAATAAGTTGTCACTTTATCACTCTCCATATGAAGGTGCCACATAAATTTAGTGTCTAATCATATTACATTAAGTACAATATGAAAGTACAATAATTTTTTTCTCTAGATATATATTTTGTATTTCTCCTCCGTGTTCACCTTGACATAGAGGATCTCTCCTATCTTCTTTCGTAAATTTATTTAATTAATTTTTTATATTAGAACATCACTATCTTTTATTTTGTTTTCCTCTCTCCACTTCCATCTTTCTTAGTTCTAAGAGAAAGATAAAACTACTAGCTGACTAATAAGAATGAGTCAAGAGTGTTAGATTAGTATCAAAAACAAATTCATTACATTCCTCCACTGGTTACACGTTCCGAGAATGACCCTATTCCACTCATTGTTGCCTGCGTATATATACCAATCGAGTGGTGTCGAGGCGCGTAGTCATTGTTTGGATCAAATGGTCGGGCTCCAAGAAAAGTATGTAGGGCGGTATGTTATCCAGGGAGAAGGCAGATGGAGAGGTCAGGGGTGTAAACGAGTCGAGTCGAAAACTATGTTGCTCAAGTTTTGTTTATTAATCTTTAATCGAGTTCAAATCGAACTCGAGTTTATCGGGTATTGAATGTCTGTTTAAATTTGTTTGTTTAAATATTTTCGAGTTCGAGTCCTTAACGAATATTTTAACAATTTAATTAAATTTACAAGTTCGTATATAAGTAAGTCTAATCCAATCTACAACTAAAAAATTGATCGTTCATAAGACCTAAATCTATCTTCTTTCAGCTCATATCTCAATAATTTGATAAGTTACTTAATTTACTTATTTTAATATAATCTTTAAAATATATTCATAATTTGTCAAAAATAATATGAGATTAATAGATAAACTCGCAAGGGAGGGGTTGGTGCGCGACAAGGCAAGGACAGTGCTGCAACTCCCCTTCGCACACCGTCCAAAGCCCCTCTTTTGCACCATTGACGACGGTATCGGGAGCAACTGTTCGCCACTTGGGGATGGTCCACGATGGTCGCTGAAGATGCCAGTGGCCGACTGCGCATCTCTCGGCCGTACCGAGGGCTCATCCAATTTTATGTTAATGCCCTTATTTACATAATTTGTGTATATATATTGAATTTAGTTTATGATATTTAAACTCTCATAATATTTTATATTGTAATAATAACTATATAAAAATAAAAAATTTTATATCAATATATTATCATACTTATTATATTTAAATAAATATTTAATAAAATATTAACAAATATTGAGATAAATTTTAACAATATTTTAATATTTTTAATAAACTGTTCGTACATATAATCAAGCCGAATTCAAATGTGTTCAAACTCTGAATCTGTTTTTTTTTTTTTTTTTCAAATTCGACTCGTTAATGAATAAACGAACTTTGAACTAGTCGTGGACGACGCAAGAGTCAAGGACGGCAAAAGGCATCCGGCCTTCACCAGAAAGAGCCCTCCCCTCTCTGGTCCTCCCGCGTCTCCCGACCCCCTTCCTCTCGCTCTCCTCTCCCGTTTCTTCGCGTCTCTCTCACTCCGCACCTCCAACCTCTCTCTCTCTCTCTCTCTGGGTGCTGGCCATGCTCTCTACCTATAAAATACCTCACTTGGGCTTCCCTTTCCTCTCCATCCACAGCCGCCGAACACCTCCCGGAGTCCACACCCCAAGAGCAGAGCAAGAGACAGCAGCATATGTCTCAGAGGCCCTCCGTCCCACACGCCTCCTCCATCGCCTTCTCCCTCCATTCCCATCTCCTCGTCTCCAGTGAGATGAACCCCAACTCCAACTGGTTCTAACCTATTCCATCCCCTTACTCACCTGCGCAAGACCGGAGCTTTCCGAAGAAAGCCCTCGTCGTTTCCCCTCCCAGATCCCTCTAGGAATCCCCCCAACTCCGGAACCGCGGCGGCAGCAGGAGGACGAAGCATGGGTGTGAAGGGTTTTGTGGAAGGGGGCATTGCCTCCATTGTGGCCGGCTGCTCCACCCACCCGCTCGACCTCATCAAGGTCCGCATGCAGCTGCAAGGCGAGGCGGCCCCCGTCCCCGTCCCCGTCCCCAACGCCGCCGCCCTCCGCCCCGCCCTCGCCTTCCACGGCTCCGCGGGCTCCGCCGCCATCGCGGCCTTCCCCCACCACCACGTCCCGCCGCCGGCGCGCCTCGGCCCTGTCGGTGTGGGGATGCAGATCCTGAGATCCGAGGGGCCCCGCGCGCTCTTCTCCGGCGTCTCCGCGACCATGCTCCGCCAGACGCTCTACTCCACCACCCGGATGGGGCTGTACGACATCCTCAAGACCAAGTGGTCCTCCCCCGACGGCGGATCCCTCCCCCTCCACCGCAAGATCGCCGCCGGCCTCGTCGCCGGCGGCGTCGGCGCCGCCGTGGGCAACCCCGCGGACGTCGCCATGGTGCGGATGCAGGCCGACGGGCGGCTCCCCCCGGCGCAGCGCCGCAACTACCGCGGCGTGGGCGACGCCATCGGGCGGATGGCCCGCGCCGAGGGCGTCGGCAGCCTGTGGCGCGGGTCGTCGCTGACGGTGAACCGGGCCATGATCGTGACGGCGTCGCAGCTGGCGACGTACGATCAGGTGAAGGAGGCGATCCTGGAGAGCGGGACGATGGCGGACGGGCTGGGCACCCACGTGACGGCGAGCTTCGCGGCTGGGTTCGTGGCGGCTCTGGCGTCGAACCCGGTGGACGTGGTGAAGACGAGGGTGATGAACATGAAGGTGGAGGCGGGGGCGCCGCCGCCGTACCGGGAGCGCTGGACTGCGCTCTGAAGACGGTGAGGGCGGAGGGGCCGATGGCGCTGTACAAGGGGTTCATCCCGACGGTGTCCAGGCAGGGGCCCTTCACCGTCGTCCTCTTCGTTACCCTGGAGCAGGTCCGCAAGCTCCTCCCCAGGGACTTGTAGGCACGGGGCTCTGCTTTGTTGTGCAGAGGGCCACGGCCCGCGCCACCGCCAAGTCCCCGCGGCTACCTATGATGTGATGATGACGAAGATGATGATGGCGAATTATTATTATTGTTCTTCTTTTATGGACTATTAAGAATTATGATTTATGAGAGTTAATTTTTTTTCGTTTTTTTTTTTCTATTGGACACAAACTTCTTTTTGTCTAAGTTACATGGAACTTTAAGTAATCATAAGAATTTGACACATAAATGTGACAAAGTTTTGCAGGGCATGGACTAATGATGGAGATGGCGTCCTGTTGGTTTGAGAATTTGTGGTTAAGCTGATATGGATCTTAATCAAGACGATATCAACTTGGGCCATCCTTTCTTTAGGTACCGTTTGGAATGGAGTTTAGAAAAAATTTTAGGTAAAAAATCTCTGACAGGTTCACAATTGTTACCAAGTGTTTCGCAGCGGCCTCGGCTTTCACGTACGCGGTGCTTTCGAGAGAAGAGAGAGATAGAGAGGAGAAATCGCTGACACCGCTTTCGCGGAAGCGGCAGAAGAGCCGCTTCAGAAAAATTTTGGTAAAAATGTGGTAGGTATCGACGTGGACGCCGAAACGAGCGAGCGTCTGTTTTTTTTTTTTTTTTTTTAAATGGCACGGCTTTCGTTGGAAGACACGGACGCCGAGGCAAAAATCCCCGTATCCGTACAAATAGCCTGCGAAATCGGCTTCTGTCGATTTAGACTCCCGCATAAGCCGTCCCAAACGGTGCCTTAGACCGACATCGTCTTTTAATTTAGGGTAATTAATTAGAAGTTCTTGACTGTAACATGTAGGTTTTTATTATATTAAAATTTAACGTATATTATAACAAGTGATAACACTTGCTGTAATGAGTTACAGTTCTGTTAAAGACTAACAAATAAGTCAAAAATTTGATAAGGACTCCTAATTATTTACCCTTTAATTTAAATAGAGCTAGAGTGAGTCGATGTCAATATTGGGCTAGTGTTGATTAGATCAGATCGACCACTATTACGTCTGTAGATTTGAATCAATTATCAAGACCCATCAACTCTAATATAAAACTAAACTCTGATGCAAACAGACACTTGAGCTTGGTAAGTTTGACTGGATAAGTACACAACTAGTATTGTTATCCTTCAATATGGAATTTTAGACATTAATAAATACATGTTGATGCTGGTCACAAGGGAAAGATTGTCTCATGGAGTCCTCGAGAGGAAGATAGGAGAGGTGCTTTGTGGGGGTTCCTCAGTTGTCTCTGCCAAGAAAGCTTCTTCCACATGGGTCAAGTGATGCAATGAATTTAATTATGTGAACAACATTACATTGGAAGTAGAGAAATGCAGCTTTGCAGGTCCTTCCAGCAACTTCACCCTATTTGAGCAGGGGAGAGGAATAGAGACAAAGATGTCTCCCTTTAATCTTGATGCTCTAGAATTTAAAAATATGCAATTTGAGTTACTACTGTTTAACCCACTATTCAATCTTAATCATAAGCCAAACAAGAATACGACCAAAAAGCACCACATAACATTCCACACTAGTTTATTTCAACTTGTGTTTTCAATTTATTTTTCCACTCTCCTTTCAATAGCATGTTTGATAACACTTAATAGACATCTAATGTCTGAAATAATTAAATTTTAAGATTTCAAATTGTTTGATAAAATATTTAAAATAATATCTAATTTCATCACTTAAATTTGAAAAATCACTTAATTTTTAAGTTATGAGAAATCATTTTTTTCGCAAACCTCAACTTTCTTACCCATAATAGTCTAAAGTTGTCAGAATCTAATGACTTCGTCGGTGACCAGTCATTGGATTTTGGCGACTCGGTTGACGGTCGGAATTAGGCGACTCCGTCGGTGATTAACGAATTCTCTAGTTACCGAATTCTGACGGTCGACAGTCAGATTCAGATCGTCGTTCGTCTTTTCATATATTAGATATTTTAAAAAATATTTAAATATAATATTTTTAACAAATAAAATATATTTCAGATGTTATTTAAGTTAGTTATCAAACAACTCTTAATGAGTGTTTTACATAAATTAAATATTTTTAATTTTAAATTTAAAAAATAGATACCAAATAAATTTCTGACTTAAGACTTAAGTGTTATCAAACCCATCAAAATTATTAGCATCATAAGAATTAAGACATCCAAATGGTGCCCATAATGTATGTGTAATGTTGGCATGACGGGTATATCATTATGATATTATATGATTAGTTTGTACGGAATAATAAATTTAAGATGAGGTACGTAAAGTTTCTCTACATCAAATAGCTTTAAAATCCAGTTTGTGCGGTATATTTAGATATGTATAATAATAATTATTATTGTTTGTTATAACGTTTTGAAGTAGAGAAGGGAAAAAAAAGAAAAGAAAACTACTTCAAATAGCTTTAAAATCCACGTAGACCCATCTTTAAAAGAATCCTAGCACCCATTTTAATGAATATAATCGACAAAAAGGTACACCCACCGTCATAAATAGATAATTAGACTCAGCATGGTTCGAATTGGTTCAGGTCTTTTCTACTTGAACTGAACCAATTGATTCAAATTTGAAAACAAATCGAATTAAATTGAGGCTTATATAAATTGAACTCAATCGAACCAAATTAATTCAGTTTGGATTTGGTTAGGCTCATGGTTTAGGACTTTTTGATTTTTTAGAACTATTGATTTTTGTTTTAATTTTGAGATTGTCTATTATTTAGGCATAAGTTTGTAAACTTATCTTATTATTTTGACTATAGATTTTTTATCTTTTGTCAAGTTGATATTTATGAATTAATAAAATTGATTTAGAGTGTTAAAAATCTCAAACTTAAAAGATAAAAAATAATAATAATAAAGATTGAGGATGAGCATAGCCCTAATAATTACTTAAATACATGTCTCTTGGTTGAAAATGCACACCAATAAATGAGAGTAATTCACATCATAAAACCTTATTCAGAATCAACTAATTAAGAGCTGAAAAATATAACCTCACATTTTAAAAGAAAAATAAAAATTAAAGAGTTAGAAACTTACGTAAGGCAACATCCAAATTCATTTTCTAAAAGTCGTCCTCCTCATAGATCTATTTTATAAAATTTATCTGCCTACATATTTAAATGAAACTAAATCTATCCACTTTCTAAAATTCTAAAATTTAGAGATTTAGTAAGGCCAATTCAGTTCAAACAGTCTGATTTGGTTTGAAACAAAAAAAATTGAACCACTTAGTTAAATTTATTTAGTTTAGTTTGAGTCATTGAACCAAATATTTGAACTTTGAATCGAACCAAAAGCATTTAGTTTAATTTAGTTCGGTTTTGATTTTTCCGGACAAATTAGAAATTGAACAGCTTTATCTAGAACAACATAAAATAATAATAAGACAATTAGAGCTCATTATTACATATAATAAAAAAATGAGTGAAAAATAGTAACAATAAAAAAATCATGGAGAAATATTCACAAATCAGTGAGAAAAATAGTGAAGATAAACTAAAAAATAGTGAAAACAAAAATCATTGAGAAAAAATAGTTAAATAATTAATGTTGCTATCTATTAGTAGAAAATATAATACAAAAATTATTTTAAGAAATCCTATGAAAATAATTGAAAAAAAAAACAAAAAAAATAGTGAGATAAAACACTAAAACTGATTCGGTTTATTTAGTTCATATGAGGAAATCGAACCATATAAAACTATGCGATTGGTTTGAGTTATTGACCCAAATTCTAATATTTTGAACTGAACAAAAAAATTTCGATATGGTTTCATAATTCAATTCAGAAGAGAAAGATTTATTGTACTTTAGAAAAGTACAGTAAGTGCAATCCACCTAGGATGATAGCTCGTGGCGCTATATAAGTTGTCATGTGGTATATTTTTTTATTCTATTTTTTTTTAATCTAACCCATCGATTTTGAAGCCCAATCATCTATTTTGAAGCCCAACTTTTTATTTTGGAGTTTATGGAGTTTTGTTTTGAAGTCAAACTATTTTTTAGGCTCGATAATAAAAGTTAAGCTCCAAAATAAGTAAGTTATGTTCTAAAATAGATCGTTAGGTTAAAAAAAACTAGATTTCAAAAAAAAAAAAACACATGACAACTCATGTGACGCCACATGAGTTGTCATCTTATGTCATTGTACATACTGTATTTTCTTAAAATACAATAAATTTTTCTCATTCAAGAATGGACACCTAACAATACATTTCTTCTCTTAGCCATCAACGTCAACACCTAAGAAAAGAAGGGTGCATCAGAAGTAAACACCCATCCAAAAGCCAGGTTAAAAGCTTGGATCTAAAGACGCCTTCGACAAACGACCTGCTCATGTCCGCCACTACTGACCTTTTGCTATGGTTCTTTCTACATGGTTCTTGTGCAGCTTGAAAGAGGGGAAGAAGTTAGGGCTGTAAACGGATCCGATATATCCGGATCCGATCCGAGTCCGTATCCGATTAAGCATATCCTATCCGTTTAACAGATATCCGACGGAGCGGATTCGGATACGGATAATATCCGATATTAACGAAGCGGTCGCGAAATAGGAGATCCGCTCCGTTTAAGATCCGATCCGAAAGTAGATTAATTCTGGCCATTCGATCTTCCATGAGTTCCATCTAATGGTCCATACTTAATATATAAAATAATCCTAAATACTAAAAACCCTACCCGATCTAGAGTCGGCTCCCCATTCTCCCCCCGTCCCCCCTCTCCCTCGTTTCCAGTCGAAAGAAAACCCTAAATCTGCATATCCACTTCTGCGGCGCGGCCCTGCGGCGGTGCGGCCTGCCTCCTCCTTCCCGCGTCGGCGTCGTCGCTCCCTGCGCGCGGCGGGTGTGGATCCTGCAGACGCGGCGGCGGCGGCGGCTCCCCTGCGCTGCGGTGGCGGTAAGTCTCCTGTCCTCCCCCCCCTCCGGCGGCTCCTCCCTTCCGAGTCTCCGACCCTCTCCCCCCCCCACTCCGGCGGCTCCTCCCTTCCGACCCTCCCCCCCCTCCGGCTCCTCCCCCCGACTCCGACAGTCCTACCCTCCCCCCCCTTCTGGCCTCCCCCCCCTCCGGAGCTCCGTCGCCCCGCCCCCCTCCCCTCCGGCCCTCCCCCCTCCCCTCCGGCCCTCCCTAGTCGCTAGTCCCCCCTCTGTCTCTCCCTCTCATCCGAACTCCCTCTCATCCGGAACTCCCCCCTTCCCTGTCATCCGGAACTCCCCCCCCTCCCTGTCCCCCCTTCTGCCTTCTTCTGCTCTCCCCCCCCCTCCGGCGCTCCCCCCCCCTCCGCCCCCCCCCCTCCGGCCCTCCCTAGTCCCTCCCTCTGTCTCTCCCTCTCATCCGGAACTCCCCCCCCTTCCCTTGTCATCCGGAACTCCCCCCCCCCTCCTGTCCCCCTATTTTCCTTCTGCGCTCCCCCCCCCCTCCGGCCCTCCCCCCCCTCCGAGCTCCGGCGCTCCCCCCTCCCCTCCGGCCCTCCCTAGTCGGCTAGTCCCTCCCTCTGTCTCTCCCTCTCATCCGGAACTCCCTCTCATCCGGAACCTGACTCTCCCCCCCTTCCCTGTCATCCGGAACTCCCAGTCTCCCCCCCCTCCCTGTCCCCCCTTCTGGCCTTCTGCGCTCCCCCCCCCTCCGGTGCTCCCCCCCCCTCCGCCCCCCCCCCCCCCTCCGGCCCTCCCTAGTCCCTCCCTCTGTCTCTCCCTCTCATCCGGAACTCCCCCCTTCCCTGTCATCCGGAACTCCCCCCCCTCCCTGTCCCCCTATTTTCCTTCTGCGCTCCCCCCCCCTCCGGCCCTCCCCCCCCTCCGAGCTCCGGCTCCCCCTCCGCTGCTGCCTGAGCCGGGGGCGCCGATGTAATCTGTCTCTCTCTGTCATCTATTGTAATCTGTCTATCTCTGTCATCTGTTGTAAACGTTCTCCCCTCTACTTTGATCTGTTTGGCATGCTGAGATAGTTCCTGTTTGTTACATGCAGGTAGAAGAGATCAGTTCCCTGGCATCCGAGCTTGCTAAATTAGCAGGACAAGAACAAACATTGCTAGATCAGTGACAGAATCTTTTTGTGAGTCTCCATTGTCCCGAATTATCTTTTATTATGTAGTTAGATATTATTTTTATGTGATTTATTGAACTATCTTTTTATTTTATGGGGTGTGAATAGATTCATATGGAGCAAAATTTAGTGCCTATTTCTGTGGACAGCAATGTGGAATCTTCTAATGCATGTACTGAAAATACTCCTATGAGTGATGCTAATGATACAATTCTTAGCATGGATGAAGGGGCACAAGATGTTGATAATGCAATGGTAAAAACATCTAGAAAAAGGAAATTATGTTCAGCCGTTTGGAATGATTTTGAAAAAAGTAAAACTCCTGATGGTAGAGATATTGCAACATGTCTTCATTGCAAAAGGGCGTTTGATGGGGCTAGTTCAAAAGGCACCACTCATTTGATGAATCATGCAAAGAGATGTCCACAAAAAGTTCATGGTGATATCAAACAACAAATGTTGAAAGCAACTAAGTCTACAAATGAAATGAATGCAAAGATTGTGAATTTCAAATTTGATCAAGAACGCAGTCGTCGAGATCTTGCAAAGTTGATAATCAAGCATGAGTTGCCTTTCACTTTTGTTGAATATGAGTATTTTGATAAATTTGTTTCTAATCTTCAGCCTCAATTCAAATGTTGCTCAAGAGCTACCATTAAAACTGAAATGATGAAAATCTATGAAGAAGAGAAGGACAAATTATATAAAGTTCTTGACAAGTTGGATAGTCGAATTAGTCTCACCACTGATTTGTGGACTTCAGGACAAACTATGGGTTATGCTTGTTTGACTGCACATTATATTGATGATCATGGGAGTTGAAGAAAAAAATTCTTGCTTTTGAATATGTTCCAACTCCACACACTGCAGATGTATTGTTTAAAGTTGTGAAAACACAACTTTTGAATTGGAATGTGGATAAGAAATTATTTGCCATCACTATGGACAATGCATCTAGCAACAATGCAATGGTTAGAGACCTCAGAATGTGGCTTTGTGAAAAGAATTTGTTGGTATGTCATGGAAATTTTTTTCATATCCAGTGTAGTGCTCATATTTTGAACTTGATAGTACATGATGGGTTGAATGTGATTTCTAAATTTATAGAAAAAATTCGCAAGAGTGTTCTATATGTTAGAAAGACACCAAAAAAGAAGGAGGCATTTAAGACTGCATTGGCTCATGAGCATTTGTCAACATCTAAAGGATTATGTTTAGATGTGCCAACAAGATGGAATTCTACTTACTTGATGCTTCAAACTGCCATAGAGTTGAAAAGAGGATTTTTTCGTCTTACTGAAATTGATGTTGATTATCGTGATTGTCCTTCTCTTGTTGATTGGGAGATAGCTTCACATGTTTGTGGTTGTTTAAAAGTCTTCTACAATGCAACATTGACTCTCTCTGGGACAAAATATGTGACAGCTAGTTTATACTTTAGTGATGTTTGTGCTGTGCATATTAAGTTGCGTGAATGGTTGAACAATGAGCATGACTACATTCGTAATATGGCCAATGCAATGATGCTGAAATATATGAAATATTGGGAGGAATGTAGTGTGATTTTCACTATAGCTTGCATTCTGGATCCTCGTTGGAAGTTGGATTATGTCATGTTCCTTTATCAGCAAATCTATGGTGAAACTGCAGAAATTCACATAGAAAAAGCACGATCATTCCTTTATGAGCTTTATGCTGAGTATGCAATGAATATGAGTACACAAGATTATGGCTTATCTTCACAACTTAATACTACATCTTCCTCTTTTGAGATAGAATGTGATGACACGAAAGATGAATTGCTTGGAGTTTTCAAAAATTTTTAAGCCAAAAGGTTTCATGTCATCTCAAAAACTGAGTTGGATGTATTTTGAAGAGACTCATACTCCTATGAAGTGGGATTTGATGTGTTAGCTTGGTGGAAGTGTTATGGCAAAAAATTTTCTATCCTTTCAAAGATAGCAAGAGATATCTTTGCTATTCCAGTCACAAGTGTTGCTTCAGAGTCGGCTTTTAGTACTGGTTCAAGAGTTGTTGATGATAACCGCTCATCATTGTTGCGGGAAACAATACAAGCATTGATTTGCACACAAGATTGGTTACCTACCGAAAAAACAAAAGGTGAGTTTTTAAAAGTTTGTAATTATATAAATGTTATGTTGCATCTCTTACTTATTTTGTGTTGTTTATGTTACAAGATCATTCTCCTATCATACTTTGAGTGGATGATGGACATGAGCATAGAAGATTTGTCTGGAGATGGATCATGGATGGGTGACTATATTATCAATGTTACTCCTTTTATTATCGTTAAGTTCTATTGCATAATACTACTAATACTTTACTTTTTTTTTTGCAGAATTTATGCTCAAGGTCAATATATGGAGAAGGAGAATGAAGAAGTTGATAATATTTTGGTTGTTATCTTTAGATTTTAAGAGAACTTGGACATGTAATTTAAATTTGAGACATGTAACTTATGAATGGTTATGTACTACATTGAAAATTTTAATGGTTCTTTAATTGTCAAGTTGTAGTTGAACTTTCACTCTATTTGTATGAATATTTAGAGATTGTGTGTTGGTATTATATGTGTTTTAGAATTTTACAGATTTTTTTTTTAATTTTTTTTCTAATTTTTAGGTCACTTATACCTCTTATCAGGTCTCATATTTTCGAAGCGGATAATATCCGTATCCGCTCCGAATCCGAATATTATCCGACTAAAATATCCGCTCCGTATCCGAATTTTATTCGGAGCGGATACGAATTATCGGTTACGTATTCGGAGGCGGACGCGAAAAACCCATATCCGCTCCGTATCCGCTCCGTTTACAGCCCTAGAAGAAGTCCACGGTACTCAGGGGTGGCGTCTCAATGTTAATAAATGTTTAAAAATCAATTAGAAATATTGTTGTCCGACTCTTTTATCTCTCTCTCTCTCTCTCTCTCACGATAGGGGCATACGACATCGTAGACAAAAGAGGTGAGCAATAAATTCACCTCTAAATCAATTGATAATATTTAATTTAGTTGTATCGCATTATGTATCCGTGAATGATATAACATAAACAATGAACATCATATGATGTTGGTAGAGATAGACGACAGTGGCAAAGGTCTCATTATGTCGACACAGGACTTAAATTGATTTAAATCTACAATTTCATTACGTATATCGTTATAGATAGTTGAAAAAAAATGTAATATGATTAGACAGTAAGTCTATATAACACTTAACAATTGAGTTACTATTTTATCACTCTCTATGTAAAAAATGCCACATGAATTTAGTGTCTAGTCATAAATGTAATATGAAAGTACACTAAATTTTCCTCTAGATATATAATTTGTATTTCTCGTCCATGTTCACCATGACATAGAGGACTCTCTATCTTCTTTCGTAAATTTTTAATTAATTTTTTATATTAGAACATCACTATCTTTTATTTTGTTTCCCTTGTCTCTCCACTTCCATCTTTCTTAGTTCTAAGAGAAAAGAGAAAAAACTAACTAGTGACTAATAATTAAGGAGCCTTTGGGAGTGTATTTATTGTATTTTAAAAATAAATAAATATTTATCTTCTTTTGAAATTAGATGCAATATCAGCATATCAATCAAGTAAATCTTAATCATATATTTAGTCCTAGGAGTTAAATGGATCCCAAAGCGACCCGAAGAATGAGTCAAGAGTGTTAGATTAGTATCAAAACAACATTCATTAAATTCCTCCACTGATTACACCCGTTCCGAGCATGACCCTATTCAATCATTGTTGCCTGCGTATATATACCAGCCGAGTGGTGTCGTGGTGCGTAGTCATTGGTTGGATCAGTGGGCTGGGGTCCAAGAAGATGTAGGTGGGTATGTTACCCAGGGAGAAGGCAGAGGGAGGGGTCAGGGGTGTAAACGAGTCAAATTGAATATTATGTCACTCAAATTTTATTTATTAATTTTAATCAAATTCGAATTGAATTTGAATTTTATCGAGTATTAAAAATGTCTGTTCTAATTTGATTCGTTTAAATACTCTCGAGTTCGAGTCCTTAACAAGTATCTTAATAAGTTTAATTGAATTTACAAATTCGTATATATAAGTCCAATTCAATATACAAATAAAAATTGATCGTACCTAATTTAACTTATTTCAAACTCATATCTCAATAGTATTGATAAGTTACTTAATTTAACTATTTTAATATAATATTTGAAATATATCATAATTTGTCAAAAGTAATATGAGATTAATAGATAGACACCACAAGAGAGGGGGCCGATGTGTGACAAGGTAAGGGCGGTACTGCAACTTTCTTTCGCACATCGTCTAGAGTCCCCATTCTGCACCATTGACGACAGAACTACGACTGTTGGAGCACCGTCCACCACCTGCAGATGGTCCACAATGGTCGCTGGAGATGCCAGTGGCCGACTGCACATCCCTCGGCCCCACCGGGGGCTCACCTACTGCACCAACCGATCTTGAGAGGAAGAAGATGCTTGATATGTTGGGGGACCTTGCAACACTAAATTTTATGTTCATACCCTTATTTATAAAATTTGTGTATATACTCTCATTTATATAATTTGTGTGTATATACCGAATTTAGTCTATGACATTTAAGTTCTTATAAATATTTTATATTGTAATAATAACTGTACAAAAATAAATAAATATGTGTATATCAATATATTCTCATACTTATTATATTTAAATAAAATATTAACAAATATTTAGACAAATTCTTAACAAATACAGTTTCTAACGAACTGTTCACAAATATAATCAAGTCAACTCAAATATATTCAAACTCGAGACGTTTATTAATTGAGTTTTTTTAAAAAATTCGATTCGTTAATTAAATAAACGAACTTGGAACTACTCGTGGACGACGCAAAGAGTCAAGAGCGGGCAGAAGGCATCCGGCCTTCACCAGAAAGAGCCCTCCCCTCTCTGGTCCTCCCGCGTCTCCCGACCCTTTCCTCTCCCATTTCTTCGCGTCTCTCTCACTGCGCACCTCCAGCCAATCAACGCCTCTCTCCCTCTCTCTGGGCGTCTGCGTCTGGCCATGCTCTCTACCTATAAAATACCTCACTTGGGCTTCCCTTTCCTCTCCATCCACAGCCGCCGAACACCTCCCGGAGTCCACACCTCAAGAGCAGAGCAAGAGAGAGCAGCTTATATATATATATATATGTCTCAGAGGCCCTCCGTCCCACACTCCTCCTCCATCGCCTTCTCCCTCCATTCCCATCTCCTCGTCTCCAGTGAGATGAACCCCAACTCCAACTGGTTCTAACCTATTCCATCCCCTTACCCACCTGTGCAAGACCGGAGCTTTCTGAAGAAAGCCCTCGTCTTTGCCCCTCCCAGATCCCTCTAGGAATCCCCCCAACTCCGGGAACCGCGGCGGCAGCAGGAGGACGAAGCATGGGTGTGAAGGGTTTTGTGGAAGGGGGCATTGCCTCCATTGTGGCCGGCTGCTCCACCCACCCGCTCGACCTCATCAAGGTCCGCATGCAGCTGCAAGGCGAGGCGGCCCCCGTCCCCAACGCCGCTGCCCTCCGCCCCGCTCTCGCCTTCCATGGCTCTGCTGGCTCCCCCGCCGTCGCAGCCTTCCCCCGCCACCACGTCCCGCAGCCGGCGCGCCTCGGCCCTGTCGGTGTCGGGATGCAGATCCTGAGGTCTGAGGGGCCCCGCGCGCTCTTCTCCGGCGTCTCCGCGACCATGCTCCGCCAGACGCTCTACTCCACCACCCGGATGGGGCTGTACGACATCCTCAAGACCAAGTGGTCAGCCCCAGACGGCGGGTCCCTTCCCCTCCACCGCAAGATCGCTGCCGGCCTCGTCGCCGGCGGCGTCGGCGCCGCCGTGGGCAACCCCGCGGACGTCGCCATGGTGCGGATGCAGGCCGACGGGCGGCTCCCCCCGGCGCAGCGCCGCAACTACCGCGGCGTGGGCGACGCCATCGGGCGGATGGCCCGCGCCGAGGGCGTCGGCAGCCTGTGGCGCGGGTCGTCGCTGACGGTGAACCGGGCCATGATCGTGACAGCGTCGCAGCTGGCGACGTACGATCAGGTGAAGGAGGCGATCCTAGAGAGCGGAGCGATGGCGGACGGGCTGGGCACCCACGTGACGGCGAGCTTCGCGGCTGGGTTCGTGGCGGCTCTGGCGTCGAACCCGGTGGACGTGGTGAAGACGAGGGTGATGAACATGAAGGTGGAGGCGGGGGCGCCGCCGCCGTACGCGGGGGCGCTGGACTGCGCGCTGAAGACGGTGAGGGCGGAGGGGCCGATGGCGCTGTACAAGGGGTTCATCCCGACGGTGTCCAGGCAGGGGCCCTTCACCGTCGTCCTCTTCGTTACCCTGGAGCAGGTCCGCAAGCTCCTCCCCAGGGACTTGTAAGGCACAGGGCTCTGCTTTGTTGTGCAGAGGGCCACGGCCAGCGCCAGCGCCACCGCCAAGTCCCCGCGGCTACGTATGATGTGATGATGACGAAAAATACTTGGAAGATTTCCATATTGCTCTACTTGGAATAAATCAACTACCGACACTTATTATTATTAAGAGCTAAGAGTATTAATTTTTTTGTACTTTTTCTATTGGACACAACCTTTTTTCCCCCTAAGCTATATGGAAATTTAAGTAATTCAGAAGAGTTTTACACAAATATGGCAAAGTATTCTAGTGCAAGGCCTATGGTGAAGAGGTATTATTCTCATAATACGAAAAAGGACAGTTGATATAGAGAAGGGGAGGTTTAAAAAGAGAGAGAGAGGAGGAGGAAAGGAGATTAATAATACATAATATTATCATATTCTTAATATTTTTTTACCCGTTTTAGACATAATACATAAGGACATGTATGCGCCAGGGACAATTTTCGTTTTTAATAGGAGATTTTAAATATTTGTATAGAGTGATTTTTGATGTATGCATAGGTAATGTAACAAAAATGATATAATGATATATATTTGCATTATTGATCTATGTAGTGTGACAAAATTCAAGATAACCTTGTCCAAAAAAAGAAGACAAAATTCAAGATAAAGATATGGAGTTAACAATTATGTGAGCATTCATATACAGATGCCTTATCAACTAACAATTATGTAGATTTTCATATAGAGATGTGTTATCAGCTAATAACTATGTGGACATTCATATGGGGGATGTCTCATCTTAAATTTTGTTGACTTGTCATATGAAAATACGTCCATCATATCGTATTTAGCATATACAAATGCAAGATTCATTGATATGAGATTTCACAATTAATGGATGTTTGTGACAAAGAAAGGGTGAGAACAAAAGAGGAATAAATCACTCTATTATAAAACTAAACTCTGACGCAAAACACACCCCTGAGATGGTAAGTTTCACTGGATGAGTACACAACTAGTGTTATATACATGTTGACGCTGGTCACAAGGGAAAGCTTGTCTCATGGAGCTCCTCAGGAGAAAGATATGAGAGCAGCTTTGTGGGGGTTCCTCTGTTGTCTCTGTTTAGAAAGCTTCTTCCACAGGGATCAAGTGATGCAACGAATTTAATTATGTGAACAATACAAGTAGATAAATGCAGCTTTTGCGGGTCTTTCCCACCAACATTAGGAGTGTTCAAATTTTGGTTCAAATCGAAGAATCAAATCGGATCAAATTAAATTGGTTGGTTCAGTTCGATTTGAATCGAAATTCGGTTCGATTTGATTTCACAATTTGTAAAATCGAATCGAATTGTATACACCGATTTTTAATAAAATTATAATAATATTATATTATAAATATAAAAATATAATTATATGACTAAATTTACATATACATATTTTTTAAATTTATTTTTATTTTTATTATATAATATTAATAAATTTAATTGTATTTAATAAACATGAAAATTCAATTTGAACCGAACTGAACCGAAATAACTCCGTTTCGGTTCGGTTCAAGTTAAAATATTAAAACATATATTCGATTCAATTCGACTTGACAAAAAATGAGTCAATTCATATCAAAACGAACCATTGAACACTCCAATCAACATTATCTCATTTGAGCAGGGGAGAGGAATAAGACATAAAGATGCAATGGATTTACAAATTGTACAATCTTAAGGCATGTTTGGTGTTAAGATAGACTACCAAACATACCCTTAGTTATTATTTTAACCCACTACTTAATCTTTAATCACCAGCCGAGCAGAGAATACGACAAAAAAGCTCCACATAACATTTCACATTAGTTTATTTCAACTTGAGTTTTGGGTTCTTCAACCCCCCCCCCCCCCGGGGGGGGGGGGGCTAAGTTGAAAGCATCATAAGGCATCTCTAATGGATGTGCAATAATAATATTGGCATGGCGGACATATCTTTTTATGATAAATTCGTACGGAAATAATAAAATTTAAATTAAGAGTGAGATACGTAAGAGTTTCTCTACATCAACATTTGCCGTATAATTAAATGTGTAACAAATATTATTTCTTTTAACTTGATATATATATATATATATATCGTTTTGAAATAGAGAAGGGGAAAAAAAAGAAGAAGGAAAACTATACTTCAAATCGCTATCAACATCAACAACTAAGGAAGAAGGGGGGTGCATCAGAAGTAGGGCTGTAAACGGGTCGGGTTCGGAACCGGAAACATAGATTTCGATATCGATTCCGATAGCTGAAATATAGTTCCGATTCCGATTCCGATAAGAATGGTTAATTTCGATTCCGTTCCGATTCCGATAACATTACTGAAACTGAAATTCCGATAAGGTAGATGTTTATCATATTTTACCTTGAGTTTATGATAATTTATCAGAATAACCGATACCGATACCGATTCTGATTCTGATTTCGATAACTTATCAGAATATCCGATATCGATTCCGATAAACTATCGGTATCTGTGGTGGCCAAATCTGGCCGCCTATATCCATAATGGCCCGCTACGGCCTTAAGCGTCCTGTCAACTGACGGCCCCATCCCAACGGGCCGCGTTCATCCCAAGACAATGTGATGATCTCAAGGATACCGCCGGCTTGATCAGGCTCTGTCAAGCCTCGTAGCGGTATGCCCCCGAGCGGGTCGATTGTTCCTCCGCTACCGAACAACCGCGGAGAGGTTCCGAACAGGAACGGCACTTTACTGCACGGAACGACCCTCAGCGTCACCGAACAGCGTTCGTGACCTCCCTGCGGACATCTGCTCGGAAGTTGCGCCAAGAGGGTTCCGAGCAGGCTCCCTGGCTCACAGGACGGTAGTAACCGCCCCAGGCCACGATCTCCACATCAAGGGGCGTGGCCTGCCTGGCAACCCAACGGACGCCTGAGTCTTAACTCCTCCCGTTATGCGCGTGCGTCCAGGCGCCTCTTCAGGCACGATCTGCCCAACGTTACGTACGTTGGCCTCGACACTAACGCCTATAAAAGCACAGGTACAGTACCATGCAACGGTACGTTCCCTCTCAGGCGAACACAACTCTTACATTACGAAACCCCCTGCCTCTCAAGCTCCTCACTGACTTAGGCATCGGAGGGTTTCCCCGGTCTTCACCGGGCCTCCTGATCCTTCTCTGGTCTTGCAGGCCTTCGTCCTCACCAGCGATCGTCTTCCCTCTCTCATTTCAGTGGAGGCCCGTTTGGCTTAGGCCCAAACAGGATCACGCCACCACATTTGGCGCCGTCTGTGGGAACGACGCTGCCATGGCTCGAGGACGATCTTCATACCAGAACATAGGAAGCAGGGCGACGAGGTCTCGCCAGTCACGAGGGGAATCCCGTCGCCGATCCCCTCCTGGTGATGACGCCGTCGCCACTGCTGGCGCAAACCACGACATCCCGGCACCGCCGGCTGTAGCGCCTGCAACTGCCCTCGAAGTAGCGGAGCTTCGGGGACAAATGCAGCAGTTGACGGGCGTTTGCCTCGCCCTACACAGGCCCAGTTGGCAGGGGCAGCGGCCCCAGCGGTTTCCTTGCCGCGTGAGCGGCAGGCGGAATCGTCACATCGACGCTCCCGCGTCCCCCTGGCGCGCGACGAGCAGCAGGCGGATTCTCCGCGCCGGTCCCTCCGGGCCCCATCGGAGGAGCGGGCACCAGAGCGCCGTGGGCGTTCCCCCCGGCGCTCTATCATCTCCCCGTCCGCCGCGATCGGTCGTGGGAGGCAACTCCCACGCCTCCGGACGAGGGGGCCCCGCCAACTCCGAGCAGGAGCTCGCCAGGCGCCTGAGGCGCGTGGTCGATCTCGAACGCCGCATGGACGCGATGGTTCAGCGTGCGGAGGGCAAGGCTCCAGCGGAGGACGACCTGGACTTCCGCTCTCCTTTAGCAGGGAGATCCTGGAGGCCCAGGTCTCCTCCAAACTCCCTCTGCCCACCATCGCTCCTTACGACGGCACAACCGACCGGCCGACCACATCCATGGCTTCGAGTCACACATGGTGTTCCACGGAGCATCGGACGCGGCCAAGTGCAGGGCTTCCCCGCAACGCTCAAGGAGACCGCCAGGGCTTGGTTTGAAACCCTCCCCGCGGGCTCCATCACTTCCTTCCGTCAACTGAAGAAGTCCTTCAGGGACAACTTTCTTGGCGGGAGGTCGCAGCCGCGAACGGCGGCTTCTCTTCTGGCTGTGCGCCAGAAGAAAGGCGAAGCACTCTGGGACTTCGTCAAGAGGTTCCGAACAGAGGCGCTTCGTATCTCGCGCCTAGACGTCCTCTGGCCACCAGCGCTCTTATCCAGGGCACTCGCGACGGCTTTTGCAGAGGACTCTCGGCGTCCAGCAACCTGCCACCCTCGCCGAACTACTCTCCATCGCACAGCGCCACGCGGCTTGCGAGGAGAGCCTGGCGGCGAGCAGGGCCGAGCAGGGGGAGCAGTCGGACAAGAAGCGGCCTTCCGACAACGGCCTCCGACCGAGATCGGAAGAAAGGACGGCGCACAATGGCGATTCCCCGCGCCGTCCGCGCCCCTTCACCAACTACACCCCCCTCACGGTCGCTCCCGAACAAATCCTGGCAGAGATCAGGAACGAAGCTTTTGTTCGGTGGCCCCAAAGAATGCGCTCCGACCCCGGGAAGCGCGATCAAAATAAGTACTGTCGCTTTCATCGCGACCACGGCCACGACACCTCCGAGTGCCGCCAGCTTAAGGACGAAATCGAAGACCTTATCAAGCGCGGCTACCTTGGGCGGTTCGTGCGCCGGAACGAAGAGCGCCCCCGACGCCGAGATCGCACTCCCGAGCAGCCGATCAACAACGAGCCCAATGGGCAAGAGATCAACGTGATCGCGGGAGGTTTCGGCGCGGGCGGAGAAAGCACTCGAAGCCGACGCGATTACGCAAGGCGAGTGCATGTCGTAGACAGGCCTGCGACTGTTCGGTCGGCCCCATATCCTGCCGGTCCTGCACGCACACAGCCCGGGGAGGCTATAACCTTCTCGGATGAAGATCTTGTAGGGGTTACGACCCCACACACTGACGCGCTGGTCGTTTCGGCCACCATCAACACTGTAATGTGCGCCGAATTCTGGTAGATAATGGAAGCGCCCCCGATGTCTTGGCTTATGACTGTTTTGTCCTCATGGGTCTGCGAACCGATCAACTCACCCCTGTAAATTCGCCTCTCTTCGGCTTTTCGGGAGTTTCGGTCCAGGCCCAGGGAAGGGTTCGCCTTCCGATCACCTTGGGAACGGCTCCAAGGGCTGTGACCAAAGTTGTCGACTTTTTGGTCATCAACAACATGCCTGGATACAATGCTATCCTGGGCAGAGGCCTGATCGGGCGTATCAAAGCAGTACCTTCGTCGCTCCATCAGAAGATGAAGTTTCCTACTCCGAGGGGGTGGGCGAAGTGCTCGGATGTCAGCGTGAGTCTCGCCGTTGCTATGTCCTCTCTCTAAGGGACAAGCAACCACTCGCTGATCCAGCCCTTCCGACCTCCGATCAGCCTTCAACCAGCCGAGGGACGCCTGCTGAAGACTTAATCCCTATTCAAATGGACGACGACCCCGAACACGTCTTACACATTGGCGCCTGTTGACAGAGGCCGAGCAGCAACGCTACACAGCTTTCCTGCTGGCCAATTTGGACGTGTTCGCTTGGTCTGATGACGAGCTTCCAGGCATTCCTCCGGAAGTCATGGTCCATCGCCTTCGGTTGGATCCCCGGATCCCACCAGTTCAGCAAAGGAGGCGACCTGTGAACCGAGAACGGCAGATCGTGATACGGGATCACGTCGTCAAGAGTCGAGCTGTTGGGCTCCTCCGAGAAGCCCAATATCCAAGATGGATCTCCAACGTGGTCCTCGTGCGCAAGGCCAACGGCAAATGGCGTGTGTGCGTGGATTACAAAGATCTTAATAAGGCGACGCCCAAGGATAACTTCCATTGCCGCGCATTGATCAGCTGGTGGACGCTACTTCCGGGCACGAGCTCCTCAGCTTTTTGGATGCCTACTCCGGTTACCACCAGATCAGCATGCATCCCCCGGATCAAGACGCCACTACGTTCGTCACAGACCTAGGCTTATACTGTTTTACCAGGATGCCTTTTGGTCTGAAGAATGCAGGCGCGACTTACCAGCGGCTGGTCAACAAGATGTTCGAGCAGCAGATCGGGCGAAACATGGAGGTTTACGTCGACGACTGTTGGTCAAGACTCTTCCGAGCACTGATCACATTTCTGACCTCCAGGAAACTTTCGCAACTCTGCGAAGGTATAATATGAAGCTCAATCCAGCCAAGTGCGCGTTTGGTGTTCGGTCGGGTAAGTTCCTCGGGTTCCTCGTATCAAACAGGGGAATAGAGGCGAACCCGGAAAAAATCCAAGCTATACTTGAGATGTCCAGTCCGAAAACAGTGCGCGACGTCCAACGTCTGACAGGACGTCTTGCCGCGCTGAACAGGTTCATGTCCCGAGCAGCAGAAAGAAGTTTTAACTTCTTCAAGTTGCTCCGAGGCCCTAAAAACGCCTCGAAGCAAGGGGGGCAAGTACGGTGGACTGACGAATGCGAAGCTGCCTTCACTGAGCTGAAGGCATATTGGCAGTCCCTCCTGTTCTCTCAAAGCCTGTGCTCGGAGAACCCTTGTTCGTGTACCTCTCGGTCACCGAACACTCCATCAGTGCGGTCTTGATCAGAGAATTAGGAGCGGCACAGTATCCAGTGTACTATATCAGCAGGGTCCTCCAAGAAGCTGAAAGGAGGTACCCCAGAGCAGAAAAGCTTGCCCTTGCTCTTGTCACAGCTGCACGGAAGCTCAGGCCCTACTTTCAGGCCCATTCCGTTACAGTACTTACCGACCAACCGCTGAAATCTATCTTGCAGCGGCCGGAGGCTTCCGGTAGGTTGGTTAAGTGGGCAATCGAGCTGGGAGAGTTTGACATCAGCTTCCGACCAAGGACGGCGATCAAAGCACAGGCGTTAGCAGATTTCGTGGCGGAATGCACCCTTCCGGCCGAGCAGGACCCACCGTTGGCAGACGAGCCCCCATGGGAGCTTTATGTGGACGGATCCTCTTGTGTCACCGGAAGCGGAGCAGGTCTGGTCCTCACCTCCCCAGAGGGGTTAGAGTTCCAATACGCCTCCGTTTCCGCTTTCCAGCCTCCAACAACGTCGCCGAATACGAAGCCTTGCTGTCCGGTATCCGCATGGCTAGGCACCTCGGAGCCATTAGGCTTAGAGTCTTTAGTGACTCCCAGTTGGTCGCCAGCCAGGTGAGCGGACAGTTCGGAGCAAGAGAACCTCGCATGGCTCAATACCTCAACAGGTCAAGAGCCAGGCAGAGGGCCTCGTATACTTCGAGGTTATACATGTTCCACGGGAGCAGAATGCGCGAGCTGATGCGCTGGCAAATTGGCATCTTCAGGTGACATCACCCCTTCTCGCTCTGTCTTCATTGAAGAGCTCGCCTTGCCGAGCACGGAGATTGGTGTAGCCGCCATAGAAACGGGCCCACCGACCCCAAGTTGGGTGGACCCTCTCTTGGCGTACCTTCTCCGAGGCGAGCTTCCTCCCGAACAGGATGAAGCTCGGAAAGTCAGGAGGCGCTCACAACACTTCACCTTGTAGAAGGCAAGCTATACCGGCGGTCCCTTGCAAGACCTCTCCTGCGTTGTCTCAACCCTGAGGAGGCCCTCGCGGCCACGGAGGAAGTTCACGAGGGGCTGTGCGGAAGCCATCTAGGGGGCAGAACGCTAGCGCGCAGCCTCCTCCGAGCAGGATTCTGGTGGCCTTCTCTTCAGAAGGATTGCATGACCTTTGTCAAGAAATGCCCAGAATGCCAAAAGTTCGGAGTACTCATCAAGCAACCGGCCGAACAGCTCCACAGTCTGTTCGAGCCACGCCCTTTCGCTAGATGGGGCATTGATATCTTGGGTCCCTTTCCGGAGGCCCAAGGTCGCAAGAAATTTCTGTTCGTAGCCATCGATTACTTCACCAAGTGGATCGAGGCCGAACCGTTACCACAATCACCGAACAAGCCGCATGGAAGTTCGTATGGAAGAACCTTCTCTGCAGGTTTGGCGTCCCAGGGTGATTACGTCTGATAACGGGAAACAGTTCGACAGCACCTTCTTCAAGCAGAAGTGCGCCGAGCTCGGAATCTACAACCACTTCACCTCCGTCGCTCACCCAAGCTAATGGTCTGGTTGAAAACGCCAACCGAACATTGCTGCAGGATCCGAACCAGAGTGGAGGCTGCAGGTGGATCATGGATCGATGAGCTCCCAAACGTCCTGTGGTGTCACCGAACAACTGCTCGGGTAGCCACAGGGGAAACACCTTTCCACCTGGCCTATGGCTCGGAAGCAGTTGTACCTTTGGAAGTAGCCCTTCCAACTATCCGAACTACCCACTTCGACGAAGCCGCCAATAACCGCGCTCTTCGGGAAAACTTGGACATGCTAGGCGAACGACGGAGCGACGCCAGCATTCGTCTCGTTTCCTATCAGCAACGACTCGCACAATATTACAACGCGCGAGTTCGGGAAAGGCGGTTCAGCGTGGGAGATTTGGTTTTGCGCCGCTGTTCGGCTTCGGACCCCCGAAGAGCAGTGGGCAAACTTGCCATCAAATGGGAAGGACCTTATCAGGTCACCCATGTCCTCGGGAAGGGCTCATATAAGCTAACTACTCCTAGTGGCGAACCCATTCCCAGGACTTGGCATGTTTCTAACCTTAAGGCTTATTATGTATAAGAGCCTCTTTTCAACATTTTACCTCTCTTCTCCCAACTCCTGATGCCATACGAGCATTTAGCATACGTACCTGATCGGAATCCCCTTCATGGTTTCCCACGGTCTGCGTTATACATGCAATGCTTACAGCGCCTAGCGGATTTCGATCCGAACAGGAGTAATTACGAAAGGAAGAAGATAGAGAAAGCGAAGTTACACGACGATCTCACAAACAAAAGACTTCATTCACAAAAAGTCTGTTTTACAGGAAGGATCTTTTGGGCCACGGTTACAAAAAGGTGCAGTATAAGACAACAAGGGGTCAAGGAGCCTGCTGTGAAGGACCGGCGTCATCATCTGAAGGGGGCATCTGCCCAGACTGGAACTGTGCGAACCGCACACCATCCAGACGGGCGTCCTGAGTGCGACGCCGGCACTCCCGAACAGCGGCCTCGAAAGCTTCCCGGGCGCGTTCGACCCAGGAAAGCCGCTCCCCCACCTCTTTCCCAGCGTTGAGGCCCACTCTGTAGCAGCGGGCCCCATACTGCTCCAAATCCTCCTTGTATTCAGGCCCGGCCTTATAATCGGCAATGGCACGGGCCTCTACATTCACCATTACCTTGGCCAGGGCATCCTTCTCGGCTCGTGCCAAGGTAACATCCAGCTTCGCGGCGTGGAGAGCGGCTTTGAGGTTCTTCCTCCTCCTCCAGAGCCGCCTCGCGAGCTTTATGCCTCGCCGCGAAAGGTCGTTGCAGAAGGCTGTCTGCGCCTCATAGAGATACTTCTGCCTCTGGCCCCGAACAGCTAAAGCCTTTAGGGTGCCCAGCGACTTGGACATTTCGTCCGCAAGCACCTCTACGTCGACATCGCTCAGACCATCTTCTATTCGGCATTCCGGCTGGTAACCTTCCACTGACTTCTCTGGAGTCTGCTCGGAAGGAAGCTCCAGGCACCTCGCCAACCGATCAAGACGAGAAGCAGTGGGGCTCGCAGGCAGCTCTCTGGGCGCCTCCTCCATCCGGCGAAGGGTCGCCTCCAACACTGCCACCGAAGGAGCTCCGGGAAGTCTCTTCAAGAGCACCTCGCTAAGAGGCCTTCGGTCGCCCTCTGATCCTTCAGCCCGAGCAGCACCCGCGGCCTCCCCACCAGTTCCTTCATATGCCTTGGAGGTTGCTTCTTCGTTAGCAACCACCTCGGAAGGGGGCATGGGGGGCAGGATACCTCCGGGGGAAGTGGCGACCTCTTCGGACTCCCTTGTCGTCGCGGCCGCCTTCTCAATAGCCCCCGCTGCAGAAACAGCGGTGGCAACCTCGTCGGACGCCTCGTCGTCGTCGCGGCCGCCTTTTCAGTGGCCCCCGCTGCAGGAGCCACTTCCTGTTCCGAAGAGGGAACCGTGGTCGGCGCTGCCACCACCACGCCGCTCAGGACCACCCCAACAGGAGCGGAAACCTCTGTCGCGTCGGCGACCTCCTCCCGCCGAACGGGAGACACTCCACCTTCTCTACTCCTCCTGGGAGAGGCTCCCGCAGTGTTGCTGGCAGCACCGTGCTCGGCACCACCAGCGCGGGAAGCATTAGAGGGCTCCCTATCCCTCGAGCAGGTGGAGCCCCTAGCCTCTTCCATGTCAGGGCCTTCGGACCCGTCACTTACGACGACGAGCCCCAGCTCGGTCGCTAGCCCCGGCGCGACTCTGGGCGTTCTTTGGAGGCCACCCGCGGCACTCCTTCATCAGCCGACTGCGCGGCCCTACTTGTTCTGCGCAGCACTAACTGCGCCCCTTCTTCCTCCTCTTCGGTCCCCTCCTCGTCGCGAGGAGGAGTAGTTGGGACTGCCTTCTGCTTCTTCCGAGCACGGAGCTGCCCTGCCTCCTCCGCGCTCTCGTCAACTAATACCGGCCTCTTCCTTGCGGGAGCGGAAGGCCGGTTCGCCCCGCCACTCTCCGCTGGCGAGGCCCAGGCTCCGGCTGGAACCACCTCTCTGGTGGCCTTCTTCTTCAGACGAATTTGCCCGGGCCCCTTTCAGGAGCCTGGGCCTTTGCCGAGCGCCCCTCGGTGAGCGAAGGAGCAATGAGCGCCGTCGTTACGGCAGCCCCAACCCTCACTGCGGAAGGGACCCGAGCAACGGCAGCAGCATCATCACTCTCGAACACCTTGTGCGCTAGCACAGGGATCTTTTCGGCAAATTCATCATTTGCCTCTTGATCCCTTCCGGCCTCTAGCTCTGCGGCCGCTGCGCACATAGAAGACAAAGAGAAGAGAGGTTAGTATGGAGGTGCCAAACTCAAGGGTAAACAACCAGGAGATAATAATACTTACTCCACGGCTTGCTGAGCCCGTACTTGACGAGCATGAACTCGGTCACATAGCCTTCTCCGTTCCGAACACCTGCTCGGAGAAGCTTGTCCGACGCCTTTGCCTCGTCCTGGATCAGATGCGGAAAGCTGTCCTTCCGCGCAGATCGCATAACAGTGGGGAATCCCCACTCAACACCACTCCGATGGCGCACGAAGAACAGTCTGTCCATCCAACCCTTGTTGTTGGAGTACTTGTTGGACAGGCTGATATGCATCCGGTCTGTTCGGTGCTTGGCGTAATAGATGTCTGCTCCTGATGCCCGCGAAGCAGACAGCTTGAAGTGTGCTCGGAAGACGTCCGCCGAACCCCGGATTTCCTTCAGCTTGCAGACAACACCGAAGATACATATGTATCTCCAGGTGTTGGGCGTTAGCTGTATAGGCGAAACGCCCCACGTATTCAGGAGCGCCTTCGCCACCTCCGGCAACGGCAGCCGGAAGCCCGCCTCCAGATGGTCCACGGAGAGCAGTAGGCAGCCTGGTTTATTCACCAGGATTGTGTCGCTCTCCTTGGCGTCGATGATCTCGTACTCCTCCCCGATCCTGAAACGCTCACGGAGCCCGCTGTAGTGACGGCATCGTACTCCACTGGCCGCCGCGACGGTCACCCCGCTCGCTCCGGCGGCAGCCTTCCCTTTGCTAGCCATTTCAGGAAGGATCGTGGGTGGCGACGGCGGCACTAAGGAACGAAGAGGAGACGGAAGCAGGAGAAGGCAAGAAGGCACGAGAGCTGAAGGTCGAAAGATTTTTAGGAGGCGTAGTCCCGCCTTCGTCTCTTCCCCTCCTTATAAGGAAAGAGGAGGGAACGAAGTTCGAGGCGGGCCCCCAAAAGAGCCGCTCCTTCCCGTTTTCTTTTGAATGTGCCCCTTCGGGTACGGCGTTGGCGACCGTCCGAACGCGACGGCAGCACCTCAAGCATGGTGCGGTTTCGTGCCCATCATGACGGGTAACCGCCTGCCCAGGCTCCAAGCGGCGGCATCCCACAAAGGGTCGTCGCATTAAATGCGGAAATGACGCCCTCGAACTGCTCGCCTCACCGAGCCACTCGAGGCGTGGGGGGGCAAGTGTGGTGGCCAAATCTGGCCGCCTATACCCATAATGGCCCGCTACGGCCTTTAGCGTCCTGTCAACTGACGTGGCCCCATCCCAACGGGCCGCGTTCATCCCAAGACAATGTGATGATCTCAAGGATACCGCCGGCTTGATCAGGCTCTGTCAAGCCTCGTAGCGGTATGCCCCCGAGCGGGTCGATGTTCCTCCGCTACCGAACAACCGCGGAGAGGTTCCGAACAGGAACGGCAACTTTACTGCACGGAACGACCCTCAGCGTCACCGAACAGCGTTCGTGACCTCCCTGCAGGACATCTGCTCGGAAGTTGCGCCCAGAGGGTTCCGAGCAGGCTCCCTGGCTCACAGGACGGTAGTAACCGCCCCAGGCCACGATCTCCATCATCAAGGGGCGTGGCCTGCCTGGCAACCCAACGGACGCCTGAGTCTTAACTCCTCCCGTTATGCGCGTGCGTCCAGGCGCCTCTTCAGGCACGATCTGCCCAACGTTACGTACGTGGCCTCGACACTAACGCCTATAAAAGCACAGGTACAGTACCATGCAACGGTACGTTCCCCCTCAGGCGAACACAACTCTTACATTACGAAACCCCCTGCCTCTCAAGCTCCTCACTGACTTAGGCATCGGAGGGTTTCCCCGGTCTTCACCGGGCCTCCTGATCCTTCTCTGGTCTTGCAGGCCTTCGTCCTCACCAGCGATCGTCTTCCCTCTCTCATTCAGTGGAGGCCCGTTTGGCTTAGGCCCAAACAGGATCACGCCACCACAGTATCATTTTCGATTTCGAAATCGAAATTTTTATCGATATCGAGTAAGAATATCAGATTATCGAATTCCGTTACACCCCTAATCAGAAGTAACACCCAGAATAGCCCCCTCCGAGGCCAGGTTGAAACTTGGATCCAGAGACCGTCTAACAAACGACCTGTTCACAGCTTCCTATAGCTGTGGGACCTGGCGTTTCGTTCCACCCCCCCCCCCCCCCCCCCCCCCCCCCCCCCCACCACCCACACAACTGCGGGCTTTGTTAACTCTTTTGACTTGGGGTTCCTCTTTGTTCTTTCTACATGGTCCTGCGCAGCTGAAAGGTCCGCTTTGAGGGGAAAAGTTACGGTGTTAGGGGGTGGCGTCTCAATGTAAGAATGATTAATAAATTGATAACTTTTAATTTAAATTATATCACGTTACGTCTTCGTGAATGCGATATCATATAAGCAATAAGACGACGGATAACGGTGGCGGAGGAGGTCTCAGTCATGTCGACATATGATTTAATTGAGTTAAATCTAACTTAAATCTAATCAATCTACGTCAATTTATTACGGCATTCTCATTACAGGTGTTATAGTATTTCTCCTCTTTTAATTCTTCCTCCGTAAAATTTACTTTTATATTAGCTCCTTATATTGAGAATCATTATCTTTTTTATTTTATTTTTCTTGGCTCTCCACTTCCACCTTTCTTAATTCTAACAGAAACACTAACACTGAGAGTGTATTTATTATATTTTTGAAAATATAATAGATGTATGGGGAATTTTTGGCTCGGCCAACTTCTTAGAGTGTCTGAGTCGGCGTCCTCGCGTGGCTTCGATTGAACGATGACATCGTCTAGACTGACGACCCACGTCGGCTAATCGACTTCTTTACATCCCTCGGCCGATTGCCTCAGCGATCAAGGACGAGAATTATCTGACTCAAACGTAACTGACCTAGAACCCGATGTGTCCACAGGATTTCTGGAACGTAGCTCGCGTAACAGCCGGAGTAGTAGCTAACAAGACAATGTCCGAGGATCGTGCGTCCGATAATTGCGGTCATTAAGGCTACGATCTAGACAATCTAGCATATCAATTACGACCACGATCCAATGAGAATCACGGAGATCCCCTGCGAGATTCGCGGGGTCGTCCAACTATTCCATGTGTATCATATCCCTATAAAAGAGGCAGCCACTCCATAGATTCAGGTACATTGTTCTACTCTATAGGCTAGGTCATTTTACTCGACTAGTGACTGACTAGAGTGTCAGAGTGTCTTCCCGTCGAGACCTCTTGGTGAATTTTGTAAGTCAGATCGAGAGTTTGGAACACGCATCTCACATCGACTAAGCGGGCCTCAGAATGATTTCATCGACTTGATCGTCTCGACTCATATCTTGGTCAATATCACCTCAACGGTTATATCGACTTGAGCCGACCTCAGTTTGCAGTTGCAGTAATAATAGATATTTCTCTTCTTTCTAAATTATCAGATGCAATGTTCCCCGGCCCACAGATTATTCTGACCACGAACAAGTAATTAAATAAATAAGCAAACACGGAAGTATAAGCTCTTTGCCGTACATAGATTTATTTGGTCGGGAGTTCCTTTCTTCGGAGTAGATTACATTTCTCCCCCCAATCAAGGGCAAGTTTTCTATGTGGAATCATGTGATACGTTTAATTTGATCTAGTTATGTCAGCATGCATGAAGACGAGGGTGAGGTGGCTTTAGAGGTTCTTCCCGGGACGACACCCCCACCCCAACGAGGGGAAATGAGAAGAGAGCATGCATGCAGTGACGGATCTATAAATTCTATGTAGTGGGGTCACTTTAAAAATTTGAGTGCACTTATAGATTTTATTTTACAATCCAGTGAAGTCATTTCCTTAAAAAAAATCAAACAAAATAAATTTAATAAAAATTAACTTTTAATAAAATTATAAAAATTTAATGAAATCATGTGACCTCACTGAAAATAACTTGGCTCCGCCCATGCATGTATGTGGGGCCTCTCGGAGAATCGTATTTCTTAGGGGTGCATGCCTCTTTATATGTGTTGGGGTGTGATTGTGTATAGTTGATGTGTCAAATCCGTATGGTTAGACATATTAACAGATTCGAAAGATTTTGATACTCGACATGACATGATTTGACACATCAACTATTTTATTGGGGATGGACTAGGAAAAATGATAATTCATCTCAGTCAAAAAGTGAGTGTGTGGAGGGAGATTATCTGGTGCATCTCATAATATATTTTTCTTCATTTTAATTTTTTCATATGGTAAAACAAATACAATGCGAGTAAATACCATGGCTATGTAAGACTCATAATTTTTGATATGTTAATATTAACACTGATTCTTAAATTTTTCTCGTTATAAAAAATATATTTTTTTTATCATTAAGATTTAAATTTTATTTGAGTTGAAGCAGATCGAATTAGTATCATATATTACAATTTGTACCGTCCGATAAAATTAGATTCAATATGATAGATGGTACGACCAACCATGTGACTGTGCCTTATAAAAATATCTTAACTTGGTTGCCATGTGGAATATTTTATTCAAAGAATTTTTAACTTTGTTCGACGGATTTTTAGGAACCATACTTTATGTGAGGAGAAAAATGGCGAATTAAAAGGGGAAAAAGGGATAGAAGAAGTCTCACGCCTTTTTGATTACTCGATAATATAAACTTGCAAGTACCTAACACTAGTTTTTTATAGTTTCCTCTTTGATTGAAGAAGTTTTGTCTTAATGGAATAACTATAGATATATATAATGATGACTATTTATGAGGATTTTACTTTCTCAATTATTAATCAATTTTTCATCTTATACCTCTGCAAATAACCATTTGCCCATCGAACCATCCCTTGCGGTGTAATTTCTTGATAGAAAACTTAGAGCTTGATATTTGATAAGGCTGGTCCCGAACCCGTAAAAATTGTTGCGGACTAATCTCAAATGGACTCGAAAATAGGGCTGTTCAAATTATGGTCCAAACCGAAAAATTGATCTGAACCGGCCGGTTCGGTTCGATTTGGAGGATCACACAGTTCAGTTTGGTTTCAGACTTGAGAACCGAAATGAACCGAATATATATATATATATATATATAAAATAATATAATATAATTAAACAAAAAATACCGGTAGCACAGTGGTAGACGGCCTCCATGGTGCGGTGCGTAGAGGGCGCGCGGAATTTTTCTTAAAATTAAGGACACCGAACCGAACCGTTGTACACCCCTACCCGAAAAGATGACTTCTAAGACCTTAATAAAGGGGAAAAGTGAAGTTGCTGCTGCACCTTAATATCGATGTTAGTGCCAACATCAGGCAGACCACTAGAATGTCAACTTGCAAAGGGGTTTTTTTATGTCGGTCTTTTAACGCTCAAGTTAGATATTAGCTCGAGAAAAGAACAAAAAAAATCAAATAAGTAGTGAGGAAATTGAGAGAAAAAAGTAGGTTCTCTAACTCTTCACATGTGGCGATGCGGTCCTTTCATAGGTGCTCAAGCCTAATTAGATTGGGTCTCTGCATCCAATTTGAGCTGGCAATCTTCCTTGGGATGTTTCATCTCTAAAGTAGATTCATGGTAGAACTTTATAATAATTTGAGTAATCAACTAGAGGGGAAAACTATGCCGAAGTTTGGAGTTGACCTAACGTCATGGTCCTAATAGGATTCTAGAGACTTGCATTGATCCTTATTCTAGTCGGATTCTTTGGGGGACTTCTTCCTTCAGGATTGATGAAGACTTAATAGGCCGGTAGGTTGGGACCTAATCTTTAGGATATGTTTGGTATTATAATAGATTGGGAATAGAGTGAAGATATTCTCAAAATTTTGAAGATATCTTAAAAATTTTGAAGATATCCTCGATCTATCTTAATACTAAACATGTTCTTAATGTACTAACAAGTGGATCTGGATGGAAGTCTTAACCCATCAATATTGCCCAAAATTTAAGTACCAGACTCATTATTTAAAGTTTGAGATTTTTATATATTGTCCCTTGAAATTTATAGATATTTCAAATATCACTTTGGAAATTTCTTAATTCCTAAAAATCCATTGAAATCATAAGAAAATGAAAAGCTCGGCAGATATGGCAAACTTAACGAAGGTTAAAACTAAACCTACATAAAAACTCTGTGTATCTCTCTCCCTTAGTGCTGGTGTAGGAGTCCTCAGATGACTAAGTAGAGCTGTTAGTGGGCCGGGGCAGGTCTGATAGGCCTGCGAATTTGGTTCGATATTGAGTCAAACTGTCACAATTTTTTAAGTTTGTGAATTTTTGGACGGGTCTAAAAATCCGACCCGTTGAAATTTTGGGTTGGACTCGGACTTTTTATTCGGCCCGAGTAGACCCGATAGATCCGTCATATTAATCTTTCAATCAACCGAATTTGGGGATAGTCTATTGAGGCCAAATCTCAAATCGAACAACTGATATTAAATTTTCAGTCGATCAAACTCTAAATTCGTTGATCGATATTAAATATTTGGTCGATCGATACTCTTACATTTATATTTTAAAAATATTAATAAGTTAATAAATTTTTTATTAGTGTTTCGAGTCAGATCGAGTCAAAGTTAATTTTATAATTTGATAGATTAGTTGGATCTGACTCGACCTAGATCGATGTCACTCGAGCTTGAGTCGAAATTGGGTCAGACTTAGACCTAGAAAAGATAATATCAGACTTGGGCTAAGCCCTACCTGGCCGGCCTGAGCCCAACTATTGACTGCTCTACACCCAAGCAATCCTACTACACATCGAGATAGAAATTAATAAATCTTTTTATAATTTTCTCTCAAAAGGTATCTTAGTCTTATAATTTATTTAAAGAGTCTCAAAACGAATATTCTCTCTATTGATACTTTTTTTAAACGACAACTAAACTTTAGAAAGTTATTTATCAACATGAGTAATTTTCAGAGAAAACTTTAGAAAGTATGAAAATTCTGACGTGATATTTTATAGGAATTTTTGACTTCCGGTCCAAAAGGTGACATAGAATTAATTTTAAGTCCAATACATAAAAATTTTAATTTTAGGTCCTAAGACTATTAATTATTTAATATTAGGTCCAATTTGTTATCTCCACTAACCTTTTTTTGAAAAACCCTATTCCACACCCGTGTGAAACGAAACCCTCTCCCCCATCTGTTCGCTCGTGGGAAAACACACACACACCTCCAGGGGCGAAACCCCCTCACCCACCCCGGCGAACCCTCCCCCACCCCGGCAAGCTCGTGGTCGTCGGGGCCGTGGGGCTACTATTTATCTGACTGGCCTTGCTCTCTAGCACCCTCTTCATATCCATCTCTTCTTTGATCTTGACGATTGTCTCGTCGGCGGGTGACCTAGCCTCCACCTGATCGGAGCTCCTCACGGCCGTGTATCGCTCGCTGCCCACCCCGTCCCCGGCGGAGAACCGCTTGCTGGACAATAGATTGAGCATCTCCGACTTGAGGGAGATCAGATCCGTAGAGTTCACGTCACTCCACCTGTTTTTGAAGACCACGTTGGAGAAGACGATCTTGTGCTTGTGCTTGTGCAGGAGCTAGCCGCCGCCGCCCTCTCCTTCCTCCAACGGGGGCACCTTCTTCTTCTTCGAATTGTTCTCCTTCTTTCCCTTGTCTGTCTTCCTAAAGTTGCCCCCCCAGGTGAACCGCGACGACGGCGGTTGCTCGGCGGCGGGCTCCCTCTCCACGTACAACTCTAGCTCGGTTTCCTCCCTCGAGACGGATGCGTTGCGGAACAGGGACCTGGAGCTGGTGGAGTACTTGAAGAGGGACCGAGGCGACAGGATCCCGCCGCCGCTGCGGTCATGAGGGTCCCCAGGGTCGTGGGTGAAGAGATTCTCGTCGGCCCGGCGGCAGAACTTGGCGTACATGAGGAGGAGGAAGGTGAGGGAGAACATGATGGAGAAGACGTTGATCACGATGGCTATGCTTGGTCGGAGCGAGATCCTGACGTTCTGCACCGGCCCTGCTCCCGCGCTAGCAGAAGGGGCCTTGCTCTCGCGCTGAAATGGTCATCCCTGCTGCCACGCCAAACAGTGGCAGAAGGAAGGGTATTTTCGATTTTTTTCCGAGCCTTGTTCGGACCTAAAAATAATGATTCAAAATACTTGGACCGGATGTTAAAATACATTGATCAATAGACTTAAAAATGACTCCTCTATCCAGATTTGGACCGGTTGTTGATTCTCCCTATTTTATATAAGCAAATAAGATAAAAAAAAGCGTGTAAATATCACAACGGTTTGGAGGGGTTCTCGAAGCTCCGCCACGTGGCGCGGCACATGAGGCCGCAGTGGAATATTCCGGATGGTAATCACGGACGTCACGAAGGAATCTTTAGTACGTTATTAAAATTTTTTGTTGTTGTAATCTTTAGTACGTTTTGGTTGGGTTGGTATTCGGACAAAAGATTGTTCGCGGTCCGAGTCAAAAGCGCCCATGATCCCTCTGAACACAGACCTGAACAAACCCCACGCGGCTTCAAACGTGACGGTCCGAAAAGGAGGGTCTTCTGGATGGACCCTAGAGAAATATTTTAGTGTATATTTTTTAATGTGTCGGCACATTTTATGGGAGTATATTATCTCAATTCTTAAAATTAAAAAAGCTGGAAATAAGAAATACATTAAAATTTTAAAGTTGAAATGATACACTTTATAGATGTGTTCAACTTAATACATTTGTTTTACTGTACACTAAATATTTATAACTTTTAATATGGTCCACCTGACCCAAGAAGGTTCTTTCTTGATTTTTTCTTATGGACCGTTCGACTAATAAGCTTCCGATAGAAAGTTTATTAGGCGTGACTTGATTGATTGGGCATTCTATTGTACATTACGACATAGAAGACTCAATATCCAATTTGACTGGATTTCACATTTTTTTTTCTCTGAATTTGTATATATATAGTGTGTAGGTGTCGATTTTGAATTATACCCAAGACCTCTTTATACTGGTTCAAAGATTAGATCAATTGATCTAATACAAAAAAAAAAAGAAAACTCTTGATAAAAAAAACCCACAAAGTTAGATGCGTCTGCCGCGTCAAAATCTTATTTAGGACCACTTTGGTAATACATGAGTAAAGTCCGATAATAAGAGCTATTATTTGTTGTTAAGATAATTCCCGTTTGTTCGAGGTAGGTAATTTCAATATTTCACTAGAATTAGTTACTAGAATATAAGAAGTTTCTACTTCTAAATGAAGAAGCCTGGGGCTTAATTACAAAGGCATGAACGATCTGACTTTACGAGTTTGAGGTTGGGTGCTCAAATAAATGTTGAAGAAGAAAAAGTGAAGTTGTCATTGTTGTAAGTCAGATGTGATCTTGAGCGAGCTTGTAAGAAGTCAATCTCAAGATCTATTTTTTGACGCTCAAATTAAGATTCAACTTTTACAAAGAAGTTAGAGAGAGAGAGAGAGAGAACTAGGCTAAGAAGTCTTGCCGGTTCCTTCTCTCTTCTCTCCTTGTACTTGTGATTATAGGGTTGTTTTTATAGAGCGAAGGAAGAGAGAGAGAGAGAGAAGTCTCTCCAGTTCCTTCTCTCATTGTACACATCATTAACTTGTTCGGGATGCACATGCACAATTTTGACCAGACCTAATCGTACATCAACCATCCCTTGAAATGCTATAACTCGAAAACTGCATTTTTTCCTCCTTTTTGTTAATTTAAAAGCTTGTGGACCACCATTGTCTTGAGCCGACGGTACCTAGGCCTCCCCCTTGGGGGTAGATGTGTTACAAGTCGACACGAACCATGCTCGAGTTGTGTCCTGACACACGCATGGGTCTCAGGTAGATTGACGCTATCTGTACATGAGCCTCACCTCCTAGGCCGCCCTGGGCCGTCTCTCCAAGTTGAGTTTGCCACGATGATGGGTTCAAGTCGGGGCGCTCAATCAATTAATGGTGCGAACCCTAATCGATAGATAGGACCTCTTAATCGATAGGTAGGGCCCCCTTACTCAGTTAAGTAGGATCACAGAATTGACAACCCAAGGTCCAGCTTGGGTCTTCCCACCCTGCTAGGCTCGGACTGTCAATTGTGATGGGGTTGGGTCGACTGCAAGCCACATCAAGAACTCTAGGATGGCTGCAATCATCTCACCCTGTTAAGCTCAAATTGCCAACAATGTCGAGGTTGGGTCGAGCACAAGCCACATTATTAAACCATATATATATATATATATATATAGAGAGAGAGAGAGAGAGAGAGAGATGTCATAGACATTTGGTGCTAATTGGTTGGGCGTACCATAGCTTCAACCTCCGAATTCAAATCCAAAGGATCAAATAACAACCGAAATAAGAAAGGAGGGGACGTGGAAATATTGACGCGTGTTTTCCGCACAAACCGCAGACCTATGCGAAAGTTTTCTACTTTGTTTTAAAATTCTTTTGAACTTTCGCCAGATTCCTATAACTCATTATATTTAGAAATTATTTTCTTAAATTCTGATATTTCTTAATAAATCTTTATAATGGCTTGAAAAAGTTAAAAATAGAATTTTCATTTCCACCTATTCTAATATTCTTTACTCATAAACCGTGCTTAAATTTAACTGATTGTTATGGTCATACAAGATTTAAAAACAAAAGATTTCTAACTTTCAACCTTTATAATATACTTTACTTATAAAGCATGCTTAAAAGTTAATGTTGATTATGGGTCTTCAAATTTAACCATTTAATAATTTTTTTCCAAAAAAAAATAGATATGAACCTGTGTTTAAGAAAAAGATTCTTCAAGAAACGGTGTTTACCAAGTAATTATCTAATATATAATATAGCAAGTTTTAGAGGTTGGATGAAAAGTAAGATTTTAAAAAAAAAAAAAGTAATAGGCAAAACTTGCCGTGTAATAGCCATTCCAGAGAAGTCAGTAATTGCCAAAAGAGAAAAGTTTGTTGTATTTTTCTATTACACATTTAGTGCACTTTGTATATCTCTCATTGGCCAATATGTTACTGGCACATTGTGCCCACCCAATGAGAAGTGTAAAAGTGCACTAGAAGTGCAATAGAAAAATGCAACAAGCCTTTCTCTTGCCAAAACTGTTTACTTTCCATATTTCTGTTATTTTGATTCTTTGAATTTTGAATTCAAAGGTTGGAGTAATGATACGGGGATACCGCACCACATGCAAGGCTTGTAGTATGGTATTGATCAAAGTGTATTATATCGGTATATTTCGATCCATCAAATACATTCTAAAAAATAATAAAATATTAATTCAAAGAAAAATTAAGAGGATCCGTGCCATAGACTTGCCCTCTCTTTGGCACAATACAGTACACCTATGCCGCACCAATCCTATATGGCATGACAAACTGTCAAAATATCTGTGCTGTACCATGGCATCTCTCTCTCTCTCTCTCTCTCTATATATATATATATATATTGAAGTCATGAAATATGTGATTCCCAATTTAAAGCGCAAAACTTAGAGGACCTGTTCAAGATCCACTTGGTATTCCGATTAGAGAAAAGGATGTGCCCTGGGGCCGTCATCATGCAGCGGGCTGGCCCACGGGGTTATGGGCCCGAGACCGGGCCCATCTTGCAAACCTGCGGTTGTTCTCACGATTCCTGACCACGGATTTCATTTCGCCCGCTGGCCCAAGTTTTGGGACTGTCGACGGCTCTGGACGATTCCCATCGTTTCCCGAGACGCCACGCTGTTCGCCATTCTACCTGGATTGAACTGTCAACATTTGAACAACCCATAATTTCTATGCGAGGGACCCTCTACATAAATGGACGGTAGAATTTGATGCACACCACATTAAAAGGCATGCTTACGAGCTAGAAATCCACAAATTAAGATGATATATATAGGAGCTGCAAGTTACGACATCAAGGCCCGACCACTACAAATTTGTTTTTTTTTATTGCAATACCCATGTCTTGGTTTCCTAAAAATTGTTATCATTTCCAATATATTTCATATTTAAGGATCATTCCTTCGATTTCAATTTTGTGGATGAGCAGCGGTAAGTTCATTTTAGGTTCTATGAGTAGTGCATGATGCAAAATATAATATGAAATGTGTCTGAACTCAAGCACTAATGTAAGGGAAATACTTAAAACCCTTGCTCGGGCGCCGGGGTGGCGTCGTGTCTATTGAGCAGCAATTTGTTGTCTGGGCCCTACGTCTAGGCAGCTGTCCAATAGAGCAGCCCCATTTGGGCGTCCGAGTACTTAACATTTCTTTTAGTGTAATAGTCTCCTATCTATGACCGGGTGGACATGACTTTGGGAGAGAAGTGAGGGACCCCAAATTCGATTTCGAAGGAGAGGTGAGGTCCCATTGACCTTTGGCCATTGGGCTAGTTGTCTAACAAAAAAAAAAAAAAACTCACGTAGTGCAATACATTTTTCATATGATTAAGTTCAAATTAAGATGAAAAAAATAGGAGATGAGAAAATGAGAGAGAGAAAGAAATTAATATTATATATTTTGTCTCATGTTTTATCACTTTTATATAAATCATTTCACATAGTATTACCATCATCATATTAATATTTATTACACTCTTAAAAGTATATGACTCTGAAGTGAAATTGTGGTATATCATTCTACAAAGTATTCAATATTCTCCGGTCTGGTTGTCATTTCCCTAGCTATGAAGTTGAATTCTTCCAATTGAGGGATTGTACTTAATTGCTACTCTCCGAAAAACTATATTTTTCTTTGATCAGTACAGTGTTAGATTGAATGGGAATGAAAATTTATAATATGGCATATATCTTTCTTTTATGTCTTAAAAAAATAGCTGATAATTCCGTAGGGTATAAAATTAATGCTCATTCCATACTTGACATTTAAGTAAATAGTAGAAACCCAAGTTGAAGGACATTAGAACAATCTCACAATTTTATAGGTCTTTACGTAGGAGCCAACAGGATGGGATATATGCTCGTTCCACTGCATGAGGTGGACGCTGTGAAATATTCTTTTCTTTCTGAGTGGGCTTTAATTTTGGTATTTCCTTGTTTAAATATCCAAATAAACGTGGAAGTTTAAAAAAGAGATGAAAAAGACATTGTTCACGGATTTCCCTGGCATGTTACGGTACGTAGATGGGTACCCTTTTTGTCACATGGAACGTGTGCATGCGTCTATTTTTTATGGGTGCTACTCCTGTCTATATATGAACCAAGTTTCTGTTTCTAAACTACTACTATTAATATTAATTATTTTAACTTGGATGAAAACCCTACTGTTCTATTATGTTAGACTCTAAGGTAAGGATTTGGCAGCTCCTACTTTTCGTATACCCGTATTGTCTTTACCTCACTTGACCAGAAAAAATTCCAGATTTACATACCTCGAGGATTGCATGTAAATTAGGTAAACCCCCAAGTAATCGAACTCGGGACCTCTTACTTTTAAGCAAGAATTCTAACCGATCGACCCAACCGGAGACCTCTGACTGTGAAATTCTTATCTTCAAGAGAAATATTTATTACCGACAGATTTCTCCGGTAATGTGCAATTTGCTAAGAGGGAAATTAGTGTTGCGCTTCATTTGGAGAAAGATCGTTGGGTATTGTCGTAAGAATACCTTTCTATTTTGTATTTCTTCTATATTATAATAGAGAGCCTCTCTGCTCTCTATATGGACTTAAGTTTGGTAGAACTACGTAAAAACTTCTTTATCTCTTTGTGATTTGCTTTGTCTATTTTATCCTAAAATATTCTAAGTTGATCCTTGGCACATGTATAGCTTATCGATCACACATTTGTCGATCCATTTCGCTACGTAAATATTACTCTCTATCATTACACTTAATATCGATCCAACTCATTTACCACCCTTAAGTTTTAAATAGACGGTAAAATTATCCATGTAGTAAGTATTTCTTCATCTTGGAAGGATGTTTTGTTACACCATTGTCAATGGATGTGATGTGAATGGGCCTCTTTTATGGACTTTTCATATGATCGGACCCATCATACCATCAATGCCTTCCCTTCTTGGGCTCGGCCCATTTGGCACAGCATCAAATGGAGCAAACTTGATTCACTCGCATAATCCTTTGAGTTTCACTTCTTGTAATGACGTCACTAGCTGCTAGATGGTGCGTTCTTTTTATTTTTAATTTTTGTTTAATAAAAGTCTAAATTGTCTAATATGAGTTGTGCGTTCGTGAGTTCGATCATCAAAAACACAGTCTAAAATAGAAATTAAAGGGGGGGAAAACGTAAACATCAGTCGATCGATAGAGCTAGCTTGTCACTTTTCAGCTGATTTTTTTTTTTTGGGACCATCTCTATAACGCTCAAATTGTACAAACAAATCAATCAGATGTGACTGTTGTTGAAAAGCATTTCTAAAAGATTAAAAAATGATGCAATATTGAGAAGCTTGCTGAAATATTCTCTCGGTGCACATATACCAGGTGAAACTCTTTATTCATCGTTGTAAAAAAAAAAACTCCTATCATCAGTTCATCACGTAGGTGTATAGATTTATCTTATAAGTTTGGCCTAAAATAAAAAAGACTATTGAACTTATCTTAAGTAAGTCGATCGATAGTACACATGCACAATTTTAGTTTAAGTGTGAGTACTTTTCTTAATATAAGTTATGATGAACAGATCCTATAGAAAGAAGAGCAGTTTAATTTGATCCCTGTGAAAAGATTTAGAGTATCACAGGAAGGAGTATGGAGAGAAAACTTTGCACTCGTACGATGTTAGATAAATTGTGTTTTCACCAAGGATCGTTGTATCGACCGGATCGACCGTACCGCATTTTTCGTGGCACGGTACGTATCGAATCGTACCGTACCATTGAGATATGGTGAAAAATTGGCATATTGTGTTGAAACCTATTCTCCTCTTGTAAACCCATTCAAATAATGTCTATTTGTGTTGAAATTTTAGCTATAAGTTAATGTAATAGTTTTACAAATTATGGTCATTTTAGTTTAATTTTTAGAATTTATTTTATACTGGGTGAAAAATCACCCGGAAAATAGTTGCATCGGCTTACTATCGAAATCCGTAAGTCAACAATTCTGGATATTTACATTTCTGATATCACCACATTTTTCTGAAAATTATGGTGTTCTCAAAATTCATTTTCGTTACAATTTTTTGATGTCGCCCCGTCGGAGCGCGCATTTCTGAGTATGACATTGAGCTATCATTTATTAATGTTAATTAATCTCATATATTAATAAAATTACTATAATTTGTATCTTCTCTTAATTAGTTTATATTTAAAATTTTATCTCAATTAGACGCTAATTAGACAACTTAAGTCCACACAGAGTTTGTCACGGTACGACGAACTCTCTATGCGCGTACTTTAACGGAACGACATTTGATTTCGAAAATAAAGTCAAATATGAAGTCATCATAATTACTAAAAAAATGTACTGATTATAAAAATATAAATATCATGAGTTATTGATGCATAGATGTCGAGATTAGGTTGACCTAATAATTTTTGGGACAGTTTTTACTTGACAAAAAATTAATTTAAAAAATTAAACTAAAATTATTACAATTTGTATCACATATTAATTAACTTATGTTTGAAATTTCATCTCAATTAGACACTATTAGATCCTTAGATGTTGAGATTAAGTCGATTTACTAATTTTTGAGATAATTTTTACTTGATAAAAAAATTTAAAAAATTAAACTAAAATTACTATAATTTGTATCATCTCTTAATTAACCTATGCTTAAATTCTCATCTTAATTGGACATCATTTACATCACTTTAATACACCTAATAAGAAAAAAATTATGAAAAAAAAAAATTTAACCCGGTTCACCCCCATTGGGGTGACCCGACCGTGGCCGGGTGCCGCTTTCACCTGGGCACGGTACGGTACGCCTGTGCCGCCCCGGTTTGGGCGGCACGGGCGAACCATGGTTTTCACTAATATTTTTTATAATTTCGCGTAGATCTTCTTCGTGAATTGATTGACTTCGGACGATGGATTGAAAACCAGCTAAGAGGCTCCTTGTTTCGGGTCACATGCTCCTAATTTATAGGAGCCAAAGGTGGTCAATCCAAAGGCGCAATATATTTTTAAAATAAAATTTGAGGTGTTCCATAAATTAATAAAGGCGCTATATAATCATCACAAATGAGATCAAATGTCTACGTACATACTGTTAAAAATTAAGTAAATAAAATTAATTGCATTTCTTAGAGAAAAACCAAATAAGAATGGACAGTAATTAAATGTTATTCGAAAATAACATTGTACGCGCCATCATATTAGGAGTAGAGAAGTACTGTGATCTGGTGGGTGGGATATTTTAATACGGCTTCCCACTAATACAATGTGAGTCTTTAGATTCAAATTTAAATATTATCTTAATATATAATTAGTATTCGAGTATTATAACACCGAGCACCAAAAATTTAAACATTAATTATCAGAATAATTTTTAAATTTAAATCTAAAGATCCACGTTAAACTACAACAGAGCCCTGCGAAGAAGCACCGCTCTATCATAACATTTTTGACATTTTAAAATGTTTTAAAGTGATGTCAATTGTTAAATTTTGAAACTGGCTGACTCATGTGATACTTCTTTTTTAAAACTGGTATTATTAGTTTTTGGTCCCCACCCCCCCCCCCCCATCCCCGGCGCCGGCAATATCCCCGTCGGCGCCCCTCCGTAGCCCACAACGTATCCGCTGGCGGAGGGCATGCATGTATGGAGGCAGCAAGGCGGCAGAAACCTCATGCGAAAGGGAACAGGCCGGGGAGGGGAGACGAAGAAGAAGACATATAGTTTGTGTGCGCTGTTTTACGTACGGGAGGGGGCAAACGCGTCTGGTGATCCTGAGTTTGACGTCGTCCGAGAAGAAGAAGAGCCATCGAATCCGGTCCCATGAATACAAAATCACAAGGAGCAACGGGCCGGAGAGGCGAACCCACCAGCTGGAACCCCCGGATGTGACAGAAATTATTGAAGGTCGAAGTAAGAAGGTGCACCGAAACGAATAAACATCTCTCCATACTGCACCGGTCGTCATCGAGCAAGACTGCGCCATATGGCAGCCGGCGGGGAAGTTTCCTCCACGCACGCTCCCCGCTCCTCGTTTCGCTCCGTAATATCTGCCACTTCTTCTTTCGGTCGCCAAGGCCAACGAGGAAAAGTTTCAACTGCGTAAGTTGCACGTAAGACGTAAGAGAGAGAGAGAGAGGGAGAGGTAGCTAGTTCTTGCCTCTCATCAGATCTAGCGTTGTGTATGGCGCCCAGCACGGCTGCTGGACGCGCGGCCATCGGCACCGTTTTCAAAGGCCCTTTCTTTTCTTTTCTTTGCCTCACCATGCACGGCCCACCGTCTGCGAGGCGCCCCCACCGGCCCCCGCCTGGCCCGCCACCGCCAGCGCGCCCTGCTCGGCGGGTCCCGCCGCCCGACGTGCGGTGGTCTTGGTTGGAGCGGGTGGACCGTGGACGTGACCACGCCCCTCCCCCTTCCGCGTTGGCTTCGTCGACGAGAACAGCGGAGGCGCGGTCGTCGCCCACGCGTGGCGACCCCAGTGGCGGGCGGCTGCGACGTGACGAGCGGGCCTGTCGCCCGCCAGCGGCCGCCAGGACGGACAAGAAAGAGATTATTACTAGGTCGAGAATTACTAAGTGGATAGGGATGGACCACTGTTTACTTGATTAAAAATGACTTAGTAACATCATTTAATCAAACATCTCTTAACATATCAATTAAAATTTATCATAATTACTGATGTGGTATATTTTTATTGATGATATTACTTAAGCGTGTTATTAAACGGTATTACAAAATTATTTCCCTATACTCTATATAAAAAGTCAGAATTTATAAGATATGATATAAGAAAGAAAGAGATGATACAAAACCATTTCCCCTGTGGCAAATATACTCTCTATAGAATTATTAATGTACATATATATGTGGTTAATACATATGTAGGTGATAACATTTGAGACAACTCAAACAAGAAACATAAAAGTTTTGTTATTTCTTTCTCTCTCATTTCATTTGATCATGTACATCTTATATTCTTCTTCTTCTTCTTCTTCTTCTTCTCTCTCTCTCTCTCTCTTTTATCATAACTCTCATCTCATGTCACTTTCTCCATAAGTGTGTGAGTTGGGATCCTCTCAGTGAAAGGGAGGATCCAACTCAGACAGTCACTAATTACATGAGGAGATGGGGGGGGGGAATTAAAAAAAAAACTCTTTCTCTATAACTTTTTCAGATTTGAAATTGGGTAAACAAATAGAGTCAACATGAAATTATACATAAAGATGTTAGGCCATAAAGGCACCTTCAAGGATGTTGATAATTAAGAATCTAGAAGAAGCAGTCTTGCAACTCCCTATCAAGGTTCCTTATCAAAGGTGGCACTTGTCTATGATAACTACTAGTATGTAATTGGCCTTTCTCAATCACACATACATACATGTATTTATGGTATTGGCCTTTACATGTTTGTGCATGTATATATAGTTTGATCATTAAAATTTTAAAAAGAATTTACTTTTCATGATGAGACCATTGACTCTGAAATAGTCTTCAATAACTTGTCGTTTAATTTACGGCTTGGTTACGATCAAACAGCAAACATCTATATCTCTCACTCCTCTGAAGGAAGAAGATGCATGGAAAGCAACTTTATTTCTCACATGACCATACCTCAGCCGTGAATTATAACATATATATTTGAGACGCATGTAGTATCTAGATATATTTGAAGCATTAAACTAGATTAGAGTTTGATCTAATTACGTAAAAGGTGGTAACGGGTACGATCTCCGGTCCTCTTTTACTTTTCCTCAAATGCATAATAACCTCGTCGTTAGAGAGAAGCCAAAGGGGTGGGTGGTGAGAGAACCTGATTCGGACAGACATGGGGAAAACCGGTGTGGTCGGCAGCCGCCGCCACTGTGAATCCAGACGGAGGAAAGGTCCGGCTGAACCTTCGGTCATCAATTGTCGCTCATCCGAACACGTGATTCCTACTCTTAAATGCGTTCTGCACCCCTTCCCCCACCCCCCACCAAAAAAAAAAATAGTCACAATTAAAAAATAGAGTTTTTCATATGTACTCCTATTAAAAGTTTAATCATATCAGGATTTTTCTTCGATTTATGTTTATATATAGGGAGATTTAATTATTGGCTTTGGACGAGATTTGACATTATTTTCAGGTCCCTGTCAGATTTTTCTGTGTCGTCCAGTTCATGTTTTATGCATGATTTATTTTTAAGTCCCAGCTGTTAACTTCCGTTATCTCCT
>JACBKR010005095.1:0-59362 GCA_014218235.1 Colocasia esculenta
TTGAATCAGCAGTTTAAATAGAAGACTCAAGACGGAAAAGAAAATAGAGACGAGAGCAACAACGCTTGATTTCAGAAGAAGAAAGAAATCCATCTCTTCGAGTTTTCAGAACATTGAAGAAGAGCGAAGCTACCACTCCAACCTTGTTCTAAGCTCTTAGCTCTCTGTGCTCAAAAGAATTTTCTCATTTTGTGAGAGCTTGTGTAGTCCTTGGAGAGAAAAACCTTGTTAAATCTCTTTCTCTCTCGGGGCTTAGGAGCTTCAGTGTGTAGCTGGTCAAGCTAGAGTCTGAAGCCTGTTTCCACACCCTTTTCTTATTAGGTTGTGTTCCCTTCTGGACGAAGGAAGACCTGGTGGTATCCAGGGTGGTTGTTGTTCCTTCTGGACGAAGGAAGACCTGGTGGTATCCAGGGTGGTTGTTGTTCCCTTCAGGCTGAAGGAAGACCAGTTGAGGCTGGGTGTAAGGATCCTTAAGGGGATTGTACCCTTGGTAGTGAAATCCTGAGATATTGCTCAGGGACTGGACGTAGGTCTCCTGTGGAGAGGAGTTCCGAACCAGGATAAAAATCCTTGTGTCTTGTGGTGTGTTTTTTTTGTGTGATTGTTGTCTTATTTGCTCTAACTCTAACCTTGTTGTTAAGTTGTGCAATCCTTTCAGTGAACAGATTTTAATTAGAGATCGAAGTTTTTATTAACCATTCACCCCCCCTCTGGGCTAGTTAGCTGGGCAACAGAGCGGATTGTTCCTTTGCATGGAGTGCCGATCTCTATCGTGTCAGACAGAGATTCTCGCTTCACTTCTGGGTTCTGGCGCAGTTTCCAGAGAGCTTTGGGGACAGAGTTAGCTTTTAGTTCCGCCTACCACCCTCAGTTAGACGTCAGTCAGAGCGGACTATCCAGACTTTGGAGGACATGCTTAGAGCTTGTTGCCTGGAGTGGCAGGGGTCGTGGACAGTTCACTTACCGTTGGTCGAGTTCGCATATAATAATAGTTATCACTCCAGTATCGGTTGGCACCATATGAGGCTTTGTACGGACGACCGTGTCGCACTCCTCTTGACTGGTTCGAGGTTGGCGAGCGAGTTGTCACGGGGCCGGAGTTGGTTCAGCAGTCAGTTGAGGTAGTTCAGCTTGTGAGACAGAGGCTTCAGTCAGCTCAGAGTCGGCAGAAGAGTTATGCAGATCAGCGTAGGCAACCGCTCGAGTTTCAGGTAGGAGACCAGGTGTTTGTTCGTGTGTCTCCTATGAAGGGAGTGGTGAGGTTCGGTAAGCGTGGAAAGTTGACTCCTCGCTTTATTGGGCCTTTTACCATTTCTGAGCGTGTCGAGGTTTGGCGTACAGACTTGAGCTTCCGTCAGAGTTGGCCAGTGCACGACGTGTTCCACGTGTCGATGCTTCGGAGATTCTTGCTGACGAGTCTCACGTTCTGCAGAGTGCAGAGTGGTCTGAGGTGACTCCAGTGTTGACTGTACTAGAGTTCCCGTTGCACATGAGGATCGCCGAGTTCAGAGGTTGAGAACAAGGCAATCCCTTTAGTTCGTGTTGCGTGGCAGCGGCACTCCGTGGTGAGTCGACATGGGAGCGGGAGGACGAAATGCGCGAGCATTTTCCGTACCTCTTTGGTGAGTCTTCTTTCTTATGTTGTTTTTGAATTTTGAGGGCAAAATTCCTTAAGGGGGGAGAGCTGTAAGGTCTCGGGTTCTTATTGGATCCTTATGGGTCTGTAGTGGTTCTGTGTGGTCGACAACAAGACCATTGTCGTGACTTGGTGGTTGACGGACAGGGATTGCCGTTGAGTCTGAGTCAGCGTCCAGCGATGTGGACGTCTGATGTTGAACTTAACGACATGAGATCTGGACGTCAATCTGTAGGCGGTTCAGTTGGCGGCCATAGATGTTGACGTCGACTAACCAGTCCTGTTGAAATAGGACAGCCCGAGAGCAGAGCTTCTTCTTCCCTTTCCTCTCCTTCCTTCCACCTTAGCCTTCTTGATTCCTGTAGCTTCTGTTGTGTGATTTGAGCTCGTGGGAAGCCCCTGGATCGTATGGCGTTGCTAGATCGGGCGGGAAACGCGAGGTTTTGGCGTGATTCGCGCGGAGTCTTCGGGGAGATCCGGCGCGTTTGGTGGCTGTTTGGGGATTCTTAAGGCGTTCTGAGGTAGGGACATAACTCCTATAACCCTCCCCAGCAAACCAGCATGTCCAATTAACTGAATTGATGTGCAAATCATGGTTTAGGGTTTGGGTTATATTATGCCGGAATTGAGGATGGTTTGGATAATCTAGGTGTTAGATTGTCTATTTATGATATTCTGGTAGTGTAGATTGATGAGAGGAAGTGTTTCCCTCCATCAGTCAGAGTTTAGTTAAGTGTTTCTACCCATTGGACTGATTCGGTTCAGTTCTGGGTATGGGGGACTGAAGATATCAACGTCCACATCTGTTGACGTTGAGATCTTCAGGGATGATTTAGACGACAAGGTCGATTGCCGTTTAGTTATTGTTGCAGCATAGGGGTTGCCGTTTATCTCTGATTGGCGGCAATCGATGTGGCCGTTTATATCTTGTCTCCCAGCAGACTTAAGCTGTGTGATTAGAGGCGATTGACATGTGATGTCCGCCCTAATAGCACAAGTGGGCCAGGCTTAGAGTTGACTCCGCCTGTGCATAGGAGTAGTTGTTTGTGGCACGAGGTGTTTACTACTGTAGGGGTTTCAGACGTTGAGTGTGTTCCGTCTGTTGTACGCGCGTTGCGTTACCGTGTACCCGTTTCTGTTGTGTTACCTAGGCGTGGGTGCGACTCCGTCTAGACGACTAGCGTGTGGTTGTCCTCCGCTAGTGAGCCGGGACATCGAGTGCGACTCTGTCCTGTGCGTACTCCTTTTGGTGGTTTTGAGCCGGTCTCTGTGGAGCCCCTTCTCTACCGCTAGGGTCAAGCGTAGGGGAAAAACCGGTCGTGGACCAGACGCGAGAGAGAGCGTCTGTAGTGTGCACACGTGGCTGGGGTGAGAGCCTCTGTGGTGACGGGACGCCGAGCCACATACCCTAGCTGAGTCCTACTTGCTGTGTGTGTGAGTGTGTGTTACTGAGCCGCGTGGTTTATAGTTTTTGTTTGTGGTGCGACGTGTACTTACTTTCAGTTTTTACTTTCCGCACTTTAGTTTAGTTGCCGGTGGGGTTACTTTTCCCTACTGGGTCTCTTTTCTTAAGACTCACTCCCTTCCCTTTCAGGTGGGTCTTCGTCGATCCCGTTCCAGGCGAGTCTAACCACTCCGGTGTTGGTGCTCCCTAGCTGCAGTGAGTTGTACCTTTTTGTTGTACTTCTGTACTCTGTACTTTGTCTCAGACTCTGAGGTTGTATATGATATGTTCATATAATGGAATTTTACTGCTTGCATGGTGTGTATCTTCTTACATATAGTCTCATCGGACTCTTAAATTCCTACCCTTCCGAGCTTGTCTCGTGGGTTAGCGGGTCAGAATTCGGGTTACGGTTGTTACTGGTAATGCGATTCTGGGTCGTACAACTATAGTCTGGACAGACTACGACAGTTGTGGTTGTTCTTGTTCCGCGTCTCACTCTGACGGAGGTGTTAGACATGGACCGTTGGTCGAGGTAAGGCCCGTGACGCACTTGACCGGTTGACTAGTGTAGTGTTCTGTAGCTAGTGTGTTTGTCCATGCGGTGTCTACTGCTGCCTGTGTTATAGCTGGGTTCTTGTGGTGCCTTGGTGTACACGGGTTTTCTGGTTCCGCTGTGTAGTCTAGACCGACGACCGTGTAGTTTCTTTCACGCTTCTGCACTTGACTTTGTTTAATAGAATAAACTTTACTGCTTATTTAATTATTGCACTTAGTTCTATTCTACTGTTAGAACCAGTGGGAGATTGGTAGTCCCTACTGGACTTCTTCGTGAAGCTCACTCCCTGTTTTGTAGGTGAGACTTCACAGCAGCTCCCTCCGCGACGGACTGAGGAGACGGGCCCGCAGTAGTTGGCGTCTCTAGTGGCAGTGTTCCCCCAGCACTTGTACTTCACCTCGGGGTATGCCCCTAAGGGACGTGTTCCTTCCCATTATTTTAGCACTTGTACTTTATTTACTTTGGGACTGTACTAGACCGTTACTTAGTGTTGGACACTTTCCGTTCACTTGTGGTGCACTTTAGTACATTTGTTGTTTTGTTTCTGTTACATATCTTGTTAGACTGATCCGTTATCCTTCTGGGTCTCCGGACCCATGGGCGGCGGTCCCGATGTTCGGATTCTCGGTGGGAGCCGGGGATCCGGGCGCCAGGGTCGTTACACTATAGTTACAGATTATAAGGGAGATGGGAATCATCGAGACTTCTCGACCCTGGTTCTCAACATCTCTCTCTCTCTCTCTCTCTCTCTCTCTAACACACACACACACACACTATCCTCTCATTCCCTAGTTTCTCTCGAGAGATCAATTCTTGACTTGAGTGTCGAAAAGTCGACCTCAAGAGCACTCCCATCCCTAAGACCTACTTATTGTAGGTTTAAGGCGACGTTGCTCACAGAGGCAGCAACATCGTTTCCTTTCCTTCAACCTCATCTGAGCCTTGAATAGGAATCCAGAAGTTGGACTTCTCGGCTCTTGCGGGCTTGGTGGCGGCCCCGTCAATACGCTAATATTGAAGTTAATATTCTAATCAAATGGGGATGATAGAATATGCTTTTCTTGTAGAGATATATATCATGTCAATGATGAGGAGGATGAGAACAAAAAGACCATGTGTGGAAAGGATCTATGAGGAGCGGTCATGAGGGAGAGAGAAATAGACATGGAATTGGGGACTCTGTGGGGAAGAACTGATGTAGCGAGAGAGATGTGGGTTCATGGACAATATTTAAGTTGGCAGTGGGAAACTTTCGTGGGATGAATATTATTTCCAGTTGATGGAGATAAATGCATATATAGTTAGGTCACAGCATTAATTAGCTAGTTGAATAATCTATGATTCAACTCTAAGGAATACTCTCGCAATATTGGGGCCATGTGTTTGCCACAACCAACATGCATGAGTACGTGTACTGGAGAGAATGTGTTCAACTCGGTTCTACTCGGCCCATGAAGACATTACCCTGTATTCAGATGAATCCACCCTCACTTTGTAACCTGATCACAAATAGTGGCCACGAAATGCCAATTGTCTTTGGAATAAAGAAGTCCTACGATCAAGCCTTGGAGGGCTATATATATATATATAATTTTTTTCATAGAAATCATCTTTACATAAAAAATGATCGATATACCATCTTTGCCAAAATATTATTAAATATGTCATTTCTAAATAAAAAATGTTGCATGCGATCATTGTAGAAGTTAACTTCCGTTACTCGCCCATGTGATATCTCGGCTCTCAAAGTAACCACCAAAAATAAACTTCCGTCAGAAAAAAGAAATATTTGGTAAACTGAAGATACAAAATCAAGAGCAGATCTAACATCTATGATTCTATTGGATAAAAAAAATTTATATTGGGAGAATAATTTTTCACCATAAATAACTTCACTGAATTTATATGAGTATATTATTAAGACTCCACTAAAATAAAATTCTGGATCTGCCACTGAACAAAACTATCTTCCAATCCCTCTTAATCTCTCCCATCCTCCAACTTCGACCCAACCTAGAGAGAGAGAGAGGGTTGGGTGCCAACATGACACTTGCCTTGTGAGTCAGTGGTTGAAAATTCAAATTTGTCAATATATATTTTAATTTAGACCTGTTATTTTTAAAATATGTTATTTTTAAAAATTGAAAAAGAAAGACGAAGTTGACATTTCCATTCATGAGTTACTTTAATCCATGTTAACCTATGCTCAAATAGATGGGAAGCAACACCAGATAGAAATGACACATATACAACAATTTTCATTTAGGAGTGACATATTTAACAATATTTTAGGAAGAATGGCATATTTGTCAATTTTCATATAATGATGATTTCTATGGAAAAAAAATCCATATATATATATATATATGTAGAGCTTTTTACATATATATATATATCCATCTTAGAAAATTAATTAGTGAGAATCTTTCTTAAACTTATATTTACACATATGCTCTTCTTATGGATAAAAAATATCTTTATAGAGCCTAACCATAACATCTCATGGCAGAAGTCAATATACTTGAGTGTTCTTTCAACGTCATTTTTAGCAGAGCTATAAATACAAAAGTGAATGGAATGTTTCAAATATTTTTTTGAGGTCCGTTGCGACCATATTACAGTTGAGTTTTCGAAAATATTTTGTATTCATAATAAGAGTATATATCTCGGGTGAGTGCTGTGGATTGAGGTTGTACGTCTACATATCATATAACTTCCTAGAGAAATGTCGTGCAGCAAATATGATTTGAATTTTGTTGTTCAAATAACGACTGCCACCTAAACATCACCATTTCATATGCATATTTATTATACTTGGGTGTATTTATTGTGTTCAAATTTAGACGTATTTAATGTGCATCTAATGCAACATTTGTATTTTTTTGGTGAGCACATACAATTTTTGGAGAGCATCCACGTCTTTAGAGAAATATTATTAATTCTGAAGAACATACATGATCAGGATTTATGACAAAATATATGTATTTTTTTTGGAGAATATATACAGTCTTTGAAGAGTCTCTACATTCTCAGGAGAGCATCCTATCTTCTGAGAAATATATGTAATATCTAAAGAACATCCACGTCCTCAAGGGAATATTTTTAGTCTCGAAAGAATATGCACAATCAAAGTTCAAGATAAAATATATGTATATTTTGGAGAATATATATATAATTTCTGAGGAGCATATACATATTTAAGAGAGCATCCATATCTTTATAGGAGCACAAAAATGTCTGAGTGCATATTAAATATGTCTAAACTTATGGTAATAAATTAATATGTACATGGAATGGTGATAGCTACGCTCATCTATTGAACAGTTACACTGCATCGCGGCGCAGCAAACATTTTTCAACTTCCTATTAAAAGATTTATACAAATATTATAGCAGGCCTCTTTAATTACGACACACAACATCACACATACATGCACACTCTTTTCTTGTCTCTCTCCTCTTTGATGGAGTGCTTCTCTTTCCATGTGACGGGGGCAAACTTTGTGAGGTTGACGACGTCCACTTTGATAAAAAACTAATTAACACATGCGTGGGAACAAAAGGAGCTCCATGATGGCAAAGCTTCAGAATCCTCTCTCCAATCTTTGCTGCATGAGGGAGTTAGGCAGCAGTCCCTCTCCCAGCATCTTGTCCATGTCTAGTGGAAGTAGCCAACACTAGTACTGGACGCCTGCTATTACGATGAATTAGTTGTATTTAGTGGGGGACTTAGAATTTTCGTTCAGTACTAGATGTATTTTTAAATATATTTTCTTGATCCAGTGAAGTTATTAATGATGAAATTTTACATCATTGATAAAAAATTTTCAATCCAATAGAAATAACAGAATCCCACTAACCTCAAAATAGCTCCGCGCCACTAGTTGTAATCCACCGATTAAGAAGAACACCGTCCCATCACCAATATGCTTAAGTCCTTAAGTTTATGAGTACTGTTATGTGTTGTCTGGTGGTGAGTAATTATATTATACGGATGCAGGCACAACTCTGAGAGTTCCGCGCGCAACAACCCTCCAAAATTGTGCCTAAACTGGATAAAATAGTTGTTCAAAATATCGTTGAGCAACTATTTTTTTTCTCTAAGTTCAATAATTATGTGGATAAGTATGCTTTACCTCTCTCTGATCGATCAAATTAACCTTACATATGTTCGTTCTTCAACTAGAGTGCCCTGGCATAGGAATCGAATGTGGTGTGGCTCACTTAATTTGTAGTATTTGATCTTCTCATAGCTCTCCATTAAGATTATAAATGCAAAAGAACACGATTATATGTGAAATTTATAACTTCTAACAGTGAAAAAAATGTTAACATAACTAAGAGGTGATCACATTTGAATTCTCTCTCTCTCTCTCTCTCTCTAAATATATTGAAATATTTCATAAAAAATATATTTATGTAAATTATTTGAAAAGTAATACTATGTGGTTGAAAAATATGGAAACTAGATATTTCTGAGACAATCATGTTACCGACTTCCCAAATAGTCGATACGCAACTTACCAACTTCTAGCACTATTTGGTAGGCATGATCATGTTTTGGAGACGTGGCACCACCACCCGTGATAGCAACGAACACGTTTCTAATACCAAAAAAAGGAGCTCCATGATGACGAGTCCTTTGGTGCATGAGAGAGGGGGGTTAGGCAGCGGTCCCTCTCCTACATCATTCGCATGGGAGAAATCGGGAGACGCACGCCTAGCTATCGAAGTGGTGGAATTGCTGTGCTTCCAAGGGATGTAGAAGGATAACCTAAAACATAAAATATATATGGAGAGACGTGCACAATAAACTCTTATTAATCATTGGATCGGTGGTTTAGCATCTAATAAAGAATTTGTAAAAATTAATTGTTATATTTTCACCAGTATAATAAATATTTCTCATAAATATAATGTATAAAATCAGATTGGACGAGTTATTGGGGGGTTAAGCCTGGAATTTATAAATCTTGATAGCTTAGTAAAGGGACCCAATGACCACGTTTGATATTTGCATAGACTGAGGATAGAGTGAGATTATCCTCATTCAGTCTATCCAAATACCAAACATAGTTATATGATTAATTATACTATGATAAGTTCACTTCACCTAATGAGACGTCTGTGAGAGTCAAATGTGTTAAGCAAAGTTTGAAACTATTTTATAGGGATTTCACTTTTTGAATATTCTAAATCCCTTCAAAAAACTCACTTACCCCAATTTTTGAAGTTGAAACTCTAATGCTTTATTATTATTATTTTTCTCTCTATCTCTCTCCTCTATGTTAAAATCTATTTGTATACAATTCAAAATTTATTTGGGTAAATTAATTAGAGGTCTTTGTTAATTTATAATCCCTATCAGAAGATCAAACGTCACATAATTTTTTCTTTTTTTTTGTGTGGTTTAATTTTTAGTCCTTACTTTTAGTTTATTAACATTTATGAGTCTTGAGAGATGATTCGTCTTTTTAGCATCAATTCTTTTTTTTTCTTTCCTATTTTACCCTTTCTTCTTACGGTCTTTCTCTATGTAGACTTACATTTATTACAATAAGTGTACATATCGTTTACATCAAACTTTGATATCACTTACAATAAATCTATATATCACTTATAGTAGATCTTCATATCGTTTACATCAAACTTTGATATCACTTACAGTAAGTCTATATATCACTTATAGTAGATCTTCATATCACTTACAGTAAGCATTTGATATCACTTACAATAAGTCTATATATCACTTACAGTAAGTCTTTGATATCACTTATGGTAAATCTATATATCACTTACAATAAGTCTTCATATCACTTATAGTAAACCTTTGATATCACTTACATTAAGTCTACATATCACTTACAGTAAGCCTTTGATATCACTTACAGTAAGTCTTCATATCACTTACAGTAAACTTTTGATATCACTTATAGTAAGTCTTTGACATCACTTACAATAAGTTTATATATTTTTATAGTAAGTCTTCATATCACTTACAATAAGTCTTTGACATCATTTAAAGTAAATCTTGGTATCAATTACACCTTACAACTATAAATTTTTAGAAAGTAAAAAGACTCTATTTGTTTGTGACGGTTAGAATTTGAACTCAAGTTTCCACAAACTCAACATAGAATACTTACCACTAAGCTACAACCATATTTGTGTCACAATATAATATAAGTATTCTATATTGAGTTTGTGAAGACCTGAGTTCGAATCCTCACAGTCACAAATAAATAGAATTTTTTTGTTTTCTAAAAACTTATAGTTGTAAGTTGTAATTGATACCAAAACTTACTGTAAATGATGTCAAAAATTTATTGTAAGTGACATGAAGGCTTACTGTAAGCGATATATAGACTTACTGTAATTGATATAAAAAACTTACAATAAGTGATATCAAAAGTTTACTGTAAGTGATATGAAGACTTATTGTAAGTGATATCAAAGACTTATTGCAAGTGATATGAAGACTTACTGTAAGTGATATCAAAGACTTTCTATAAGTGATATGAAGACTTACTGTAAATGATATATAGACTTACTATAAGTGATATCAAAAATTTACTGAAAGTGATATGAAGATTTACTATAAATGATATATAGATTTACTGTAAGTGATATCAAAACTTAGTGTAAACGATATTTACACTTATTGTAATGAATATAAATCTACATAGGAAAAGATCATAAGAAGAAAGAATAAAATAAGAAAAAATTGATGTTAAAATGACGAATCTGTCTCTCAAAACTCATAAATATTGAGAAATTAAAATAAAGATTAAAAATTAAATAACATAAAAAAGGAAAGAGTATGCGACATCTGATCTTTACAGAGACTATAAATTAAACTAAATCTTCTGATAAAGATTTTTTAATTAATTTATCTAATTTAATTTACATATTCGATAACTAGAAAGAGAAAAAAATAAAATTTCAATAATTAAATAATTAAAATTTACACCTCCAAAGCCTTACCAAAAGTTGCCTAACGTGTTATCTCACCATACGAAGATTGGAAGAAGTTTAGGCGTGAAAGATCCCGACGAAGTTGCAATTTCTATCCTTAAAAAGGATAAAAGGAGACTATCCGGATACAGCCTCGAAGGTGTCCTTTTTTTCTTTTTTCTTTCGCATCGCATCGTTCGCCCATCGCCATCCAGCTGACACAACACTCCTGCTTTGGCAGCGAGCTCATGATCATGCGAGAGCACGCAACCCTAAACCCCTTCGGAGGAGGTGGCCCATGGAGACAACAAAGCTGCTCTCGAAAGTTGCAACACTGTTGCCCAGGACGATCCAAGGAATCAGTGCGCAGAACAACGTGGTCCAGCAACAACATGTGCGCTGGTCAGCACCGCAATCCATCTTTTGAGGCCTTATGATGTCCGGCTGGCCATGCATCCCTACGGCCGGCGACAAGGGGAATCATGAACAGGAGCAGCCATCGCTTCCCGGTGAAGCAGGCCCCCCCCCCCCCAGCCCCACTCTCAGTCGATTCCCGAAGAAGCCGCCTCCACCATGGCCGTCATCTCTATCTATATTATGGGTATCATCTCTATGTGAGAGAGCCTGGGACGCCACCCTGTATAGCGTTCTGGTGGTAGCATCAATCACACTCTGCCATGGTGCTTTGTCTTTCGGCAGGGAACGGCTGAAGAACGAAGCAACCCAGCAAATGTGTACTGCTTTGGGTGGGTGGTGGGGGAAGGCCGAAGGTGGGTGGACACTGGACACTACATCTACGTACATGTATATATATATGTCTGGAGAAGGCCCAATCATTAAAAGAGTTGCGCATGTGCTAAATTTCTGATCATCATGGTTTCATTCTTGGGAGATGAAATGAAAGGCTTTCTGGGTTCAGAGGAAGAGATCAGAAACAGCAGAGGAAGCACTCTTTTAACAGGAGGAAGGGATGAGCAAGTCATGAGCCATATATAGCACCACACAAAGGGATAGGATTTTGTGCCCACCACCATACCAAAGATTTTCTTTAGGCAGGGAAGGGAGTGGAGAGTCTCCTTTCAGATATCACAAAATAAATAAGGTCAAGCCAAAAACTGATCATCATACAATCTAATTCACTTCTCCTGGATTTGGCATCACAAATTCAGAGACTTTGGGACAGATCTTCCACATTCTCCTTCCCTGGAGTGGAGCAAACCCCAGCTCCCAATTGTTAGGAGTGAGTGCTTTTGTTGGGTCAGTATCCTCAAAATGGATTGGAGATGGTACAATTGTCTCTCATTTACTCAACTTATTACAGCCAGTTCTCTTCTTTTCCCTGCAAAAAGTTAACCAGATTTCTAGAACAAAGCTGTGGTGTGAATGCACACATCAGTTTCTAGCAACTAATTTCCATGGACATCTATAGAAGAACAAGTTCCAAGTACAATTGGCAACAAAATGTGTATGCATGATGAGCAGCAATGGAAACTAAAGCATCACCAGCACTTGTCCAGGAAGTTTTCTCCTCTGCATATATCTCCTACAAATTAAGTAGTCTTTCCTCTGCCTATTCTTCCTCGACCTGAATCCTGCGGGGGTACGTATGACCTCGGCGTTGCTTAATCTGATCTGTGACGAGCAACCTATGAAGGATGGGCTTCGCGAGAGAATGCAGCAACCAGCTTGTCCTTGATCATCTGCTCGGAGCCATGGGACTTGACCACAAAGGTGTGGAAAACCATGTCATTGCCAGCTGAAACCTTGGATTCCACCACATTAATCTGCGCCTCCTTGAACACATGGATGACCCTTGAGACCGGATGGGCCTCCAGCGGGCAGCTCACCCGAACGACGACCTCGTCGTGCACCGTCTGGACGTCGATGTCGGCGCAGTCCGCCGGCTTCTTGTGATCCACCAGGGCCATCTCAGGGAACCTCTCCCTCTCTGATTCCATCTCCTTGAGCTTCTTCTGCAGCTCAGTGATGTAGGCAATGGCATCGCCAAGAAGAGAGGCCTTGTCCATCTTGGATATGTTGGGCACCACAGCTCTTAGGGCGTAGAATCTCTGGTTAAGCTTCTCCCTTCTCTGGCGCTCGCTTCGACATGGTTGAGGGGCTCCTCCCTCCCATTTGCAGGTTTCCTGCCTCTCTTCCTGGGCCTCCTCTCATCCACCGTGGCTGGCTTATCTTCCTTGCATGAGATGTCTGCATCAGAATGCTCGGAATCCAAATTGTTGAGCCTGGCTACAACAGGTCCGCCCGTCCTGGAAGTTGCAGCTGTCCCCGAGAAATCGATTTGCCTTGGCGGCGGAGGGTGCTGCTTCTGTGCTTGGAAGCCGCTCATCCTCGGTTCCTCCCGAACCCCATTGCTCTGGTGCGCAAACAGTCTGTGGGATGCATCTGTGTCAGCACCACCCCTGATCACAATTCCGTTGCCAAACTTCTGCTGGTTGCTGTTCATCAGGGGCTGGTTCTCATTCACATGGCGGGCCTGGTTCCAATTCAAAACATGGGCGCTCTTCCTGATGTTGGGGAAGGGCAGGTGGCTACCACCGTTGCTGCTCTGCAGGTCCCATGGCGACTCCTCTACCTTAAGCACTGCAATCTTCTCATTAGCCTGAGTCCTCCCCAGATTCAGTTCTTTCCCAAAAATCCTTGGGCGTTCCTCTGCTTGTTTCCCTCCCAGCGCCAACGCCGTGGGGTGGGCGGCGGTACCGATGCTGCCTTCCCTTTTCTCCCCGCCGGTGCACGCGGATGGGGACTTCGCCGGGCTGAGCATAGACTTGATCATCTGCAGGACCTCCGCATTCTCCGGCACCGAGCTCACCGACCCCAATTCGAGGACCCCCGCCTCCGACGGCACGAGCACCACCGTGCGGGTGCCGGTGGACCGGGCGAGGAAGGCTCGGACGCAGTAATCCGAGGCGGGCTTGGGCACGGCGTCGGAGATCCAGTGTTGCTTGCCGGAGGCGAACGCCTTGCCGGGGGCGCCCTTTCCCTGGGGGAGGAGAAGTACATTGACGCCAGGAAGAACATCTCGGTGTCGGTGACACGGTCGAGGCGTAGGGCGAAGTTCTCGTCGTCGGAGCCGCCAAAGAAGGTGTTCAGCTTTTGCAGCACCCGCTTCCTCATGTTCTGGTGAGCCTCGTCATGGTGGTGGTGGTGGCGGCCGCCGTAGTGGTAGGGGTCCTCCCCCTCCCGGGGCTCCCGGCAGTGGCCGTCGCCCCAGCCGAGAACGACGTCGCCGGCCTTGGACCTGGAGACCTGCCAGAAGATGGCGTAGTTCCAGGTGAGACCGGAGAGGTTAGGCCCGTCCACCAGCGCCGCCAGCTTATTCTGGAGATCGGGGTCGCCGCCGACGGCCGTGAGGCCCTCCGACGACACATGGGTGGTGGTGATGTAGTCAAAAGCCTGGGCGCCCAGCACCGCCATGGCCATCGCCCTGTCCTCCTCGCTCCAGAAGCCCCTTCCTGCCCCCGTCCCCATACTCTTCTTCCTCCCTTCTCACAGCGACAAGCCCTAAAGAGAAGAAGAAAACCCGAAACGGGACGCAGAAGCTGAAACGGCAAAGATTGGAAGGAGAAGCTGCACAGGATCGGCCAAAACCCGAACAAAATCTTATCTTTCTCCAGATTCCATCGCCGCCGCCGCTACCCACTTCAAAGATCTCAGCATCTCACCCATCGATCCCCACGGGATGCCTTGAAACAGGATCTGCCGGACTCCAGAAGGGGGGAAAGATGGCAGCTCTCCACAGTCTCCGGCGGCGGGGAGATAGGAACAAGTACCTGCGCAGGAATCCAGCGCCGTGGAGTGCGATTCTAGTTCCTCCCTTCCCCGGCAGCCAAGAAAGCCCGTCGCCGCCGTCTTCCCCACGACACCCAGCTCCTCTCCCCCCTCCCGTCTCTCTCTCTCTCTTCCCCTCCGCCTCTCTCTCTAGATTTTCTCTCTTCGAAGCTCTCTAATAACCTCACCTCTGGACGTAATCTATCTGTCTGAGGAACGGATTAAGATTGCAGAGAAGGGGAGGCGCCGCGGGAACGAGGAGGGTTGGTGGGTGCGGCAACTGGCGACAGAGGCGGAGCGAAAACTAGTGAGAGAAAGAGAAAACAAAGAGATTTGAGCACACGGGTGAGGAGTTCTTCTATCATGTCACATGAACATCTCGGTTTATGGATGCGGAAAGAAACTTCTCTCTCCTTTTCTCTCTAGATTCTCTCTCTTGACCTGGGCGTGTGTTCACAGAGGAGCCGGGCTTCTTCCTGGCAAACGCGTCCTCGTCGTCCTCTCTGTGCCGTTGTTCGAAACCGTCGACGACGAAAACTAAGGGTGGGCGCCGGTAGCGTGAGGGGGCCGCCTCGAGCCGGCGCGCCGAGCCGCCAACGAGGCTGAAGCGGAGTTTTGAGATGGTCTTTATTTGGCTCATCCAAATTAATCAATAAATAGTTTATTAGATAGCAATTTTTAAAAAATTAATGGCTCCTATAGTTGATTATTGATGTTTAGTAAGAGACATTACCCTCGATTAGGAAAAAAAAAGGGTTACAAACTTGTTGTTTATAGTTGGTGACTTATGTAGTTGAAAAATTGAGATGGCTCTTCTTAATTAGTTGAAAGGTTTTCTCTTCTTTTACATTATTATACTCCAAATTTAATGAAAGGATGTCGTATATCCTAATGCGAAGGCATTGGATTGTGGATTGGATTGGATGACTCACGAGTGTTTTTTTTTTTTTTCTTCCCCCCCCCTCCCCCTCCTTTAAGAGTTCATTCATATCTCTCCCATTATTGAAACCAAATGATAGCTCTCAAACTAGCTCCTTTTAGGAAGATCCCTTTTGGGTGAGGGTCCTGAATTATCTTGTAGGTGGATTTTAGAGAATGGGATTAAGATTCTATTACATTAAAAAAAAGAGATCTTTGATTGTCGTGTAATTGTCAACATTCGAGGAGTACATGTGTACGTCGTGTGCACGTATTTTTATGTGACATGCATGTCAATTATTTAGTATCCAAAAAAGAAGATAATGATGATCCACATTTTGCCTCTTTTATTCTATCTTCTACTCTAGTTCAAATGGCAAGCCTAAACATGCCAAAATCATTTCACATAATTATAAGTTCCAAAAGCTTATTATCAAATCTAGCTTGAATCTCTAGTATAACTGTGGATATTGCTTCAAACAGTTGCCTAGGGTGTAGGTGTGACTAGAAAAGATTGAAAAGAAGAGAACAACATTAACGACCGTCGAGCTAGTCTCCATTCCGCGTATATAGAAAGAGATAGAAAGAAGGAAGCACATGACAAAGAAGTAGACATCTACATCCTCCGTATCCACATAAAATCAACATGATTTGATTTGTAGTGTGGCTTCTACGTTTGAGGGTCTGCCCATTCCACCTCCAATTCTGGTTATATTGAACATGACATAAACGGGGCACCCTCTCTCCCTTTCAAGGGCCCCATTCTCACCAAACAAGATGGAAAAATGAGGCAAAGCAACATAAACCAAACGGGCGGTGGATTCTTGTATGCCGTAATGCACTGTGCCCATGACAAATATGCATGTATTGCTATATATGAAACTCCCCACGTTCTCACATGCATATATTTTAAGTTGGGGTATACCCACATGAAAAGATACCCTCTATATATATGTTACTTTGGGATATATGCTCATTTAAGGTATGAATGCTTCATTTTATATGAATCATAAGTAAGGGTGAACATCATTGATTCGGTCCGATTCACCATATTTTTTAGGTGAACTAAAATCGAATTGAATTTTTGTCCAAATCGAACTGAATCGAATCGAACCGAACCGAACCGAATCGAATCGAATCGGTTCAGTTCGATTTGAATTGAACACCAAAAAAAAATCACTTATAGGGGAAAACGCTAGTCCACTGGACTATACTTCCTTTTATGATATTATTTATTTTAAATATATTTAATATATATTTGATTTTCAATAGAGAACCGAATTGAATTGAGAGACTCTTCAACCCAACCGAACCAATCAGTTCGGTTCGATTTTTCTAGTTGAACCGTTTAATGAACACCCATATATATATATATATATCAACGTTCCTCAATCGGATAGACTTAAATATTATTGTGTTAAATTCTCCATCATCAACCTATTTATGTCGAACGATGACGCAATACATAACCCATCTCATCGCTCTTGGGATAGACATTATTGTGTTAAACACCATGGCGTACGTATAGGTGTAGTTTATCCAAATGTAAACCCCATGTTTAGGTCTAACTACATATATGGCTTCCTCTTTGGGAATGACAGCTTCAGACACTCTCTCATCGGATGCCCACGTTTAGATCAAGCTGTCCCCCTTCCTTAATTCTTCCCATCCACGGGCTGTAGAAAGCTATATATCTCCCACGCCATCCTCGTGCTCCAAGTTCCTCCTCTGGCATTTACCCCACCTCTATCTTTAGAGTTCTAATATAAAACACCCACTTGACAGCTCAATTGTTTAAGAAAGAGCAAGATGGTTAATTAATTAATAACAAGTCACAACTGTGCACTGAGTGGATCTTCCATAAAAATTTGCTTTACACGAGGTTTATATATCTTTTAAGTTGTAACCTCCATGTCCCTTCCTTTTGTGAAGCCACTAAAAATACCCACAGATCATCTAGGGTTAGGGTTTGGTTTGTCCACCTAATTGAGCTTAATCTCACATGTATACCCTGTAAAATACTATGCGAAAGTTGCATGCCAATTTTAGTCTCTCTTTTCAAAGGGATATTTTTTTGTGGTCAGGTGGCCCTACAGCGGAGGGATTCCCTTCATGAGGGGCTGGTCTAAACCCAAGGAGAAATACTTATTTTTTTTTCCTTGAGAAATACTTACTATCTTTTAAGGAGTGTAATAAAATTGATATAGATTGGCCTCTAAATAATCTTATTAGTTGGGAAAAAAAGAGAGGGAACAATCTTATCAGATTTTAAAATTATTTGGAAGATAATTCACATCAATTTTATTATCCTTATTAGAGGGCAATAAACAATATTACTCAAACCTGAAAAAGTCACAAGGCTATTGACCTGTCACCCGTACATGGGGTTCACATGCACCATGTGTTGAGTGTGATGAGTACAATATCCTTTTCTTTCTAAAGTTTCGAACTTTTATCTTATTTTAGGCTTTCACAATTAATTATGTTTGGTATGTGAAATTATGGCCATGTGAAAGGAGCCCACATTGAAAGGTACATTCTTGGGTGCCCACTTCCACCTTTTTGGTTTTGTGAGATTTGGATGCAATTAGGCAATGGTAATGCCAGACCTAACTTGGTTGATTAATTAGTTGAACTCAAGATAGACATTGATTCTTAAAGCATACATTTACCATTGAAAAATCATACAGTCAAATTCTAAATAGTTATATGTTATGATCTAATAATATGCACTACAAAATTACCGCCGCCAAACTTGCGATTCGGGTCTTAAAAATCATTAATAAATTGGTTTCTAAGATCCCTATTTAGTCTAATGTGCAAAATGCATGTATAAGAAAATCCTTTTTTTTTTTTAGAATCACAGTCGTATAACTTTTCTATCTTCAGTTCATGAGTTCAACATGGAACATGTTTTCTGTTTTCATGGTTGTACCTATTCCTGCCAACCTCAATTATTGGATGCCTGTGTATTTGTGGATTATTTCTTTTTACTCAAAATTCTTAGGCATAGATGCTTAAGATTATCTAGCTAAGTTTTATTATACTTGTCTCCCTTGCAGAAAACTTGATGGGTCAAAGTGATGTAAAATACTTTACATACTAGAAAAAGTATTCATGTGGAAGATCTTCAATAAGAAGTGAACGCCATGTATCTATCCAATCACAAAGTCTATCTAATCTGTGCTAACTTCTAAACCAAGACACTTCTTTTGGAAGAGATCAGCCAGAGAAGAAATGCTCCGGCCAATCAAGGTAGAGTTGGACTTCCTTTGATTTGATAATGTCATACATTGATATACTCATTATTTAACAGAAGGCTTGCTTAGCTTGATGTGTAGAATCTGTCCTCCTTTGAAAGATAGACATGAAAGCAGGGGTACAACTCACTGAGGAGGGTTTGGACCTCTTTTTGGGCAAAGGTGTGTGTGATGAATAGATGTGTTTTAAAGCAAGAGAATGAGAGAGAGGGTATGCAAATTATGCATGCATGCGAAAAAGTAGAAAAAGAAAGAAAATCAAGAAGCTAAGCTAGATAATCCTATTTGGGTACTTCCTATACGTGGTTGCAGTGGAGATTGATGGGTGAAAACTTGAAGAAGACCCTGTGTAACGTCCCGACGCGGAATATCAGAGCGGAATTATAGTTATTAAATAGTACATGGTGATAAAATAAATGACAAACCATTGCTCAATTGGAATAATATCAAATAACCCCCAATTTCATTAATATTCCATCAAACACCATGACCTAACTATTACATCAATTGATCAGAGCCATAACTAGGGCCCATAGTACTTTATTCAAATCCAACCAATATATAAGGACTAACTGACTCATAACTCATAGCTATACTAACTACAAAGCAAATGGTTGCTGAAAGGGTCACTCTTGGACGTCATCCTCGTTCCCATCCTCGTGAGTGTGGTCATCATCCGACTCACCTGAACACATTAAATAACAGCACAGAATGAGCGAATAACATCCAGTAGGACTTAATATCTCATGAGAATAAGCATGCTTAAAATAATTAATGTCTTAAATGGCAGGTAACAAAAGAGGATAGTCATGTAGAGCAAGTAACGATAGTAAGAGAGCAATAGCACTGGAATAGTGAAAATAGCACAACGATAACGATAATAGAATGGCCATGTAACGATAATGCATTTGTATAGCACTTGAATAGATAGCGCTTTGATTGTCAACGATTAATTGTTATAGTATTAAATGACACTGAATGCATGCCGTACACATCCTGATCATGTAACCCTTGCAAGAAAATGACACTCTTCGGGCGCTCTCCTCAGGACCAGACTGGGCCCTATTGCACTGGCATATAGCACTGTTTGTTATTTTAGACAATCAATGTATGACCAAATAGAGTATCAAGAAGATGAGAGTAATAGACGAACTAGATGAGAGTACAGAGTGAAAGTGAACAGATGAGAGTAATGAGATAGTAGATGAGATAGGAGTATAATCGTAAAACATCGTTAAACTATGATAGTAACAGTTGCACAGCACCAGGTCTGGTACCGGTAGTCTGGTAGAAGTCACATCCGCCCACTAGTCGTGTTATGAACACAGACTAGATGGTCCGGCATGATCACGAGGTAAGAGAGAACACACTAAGGTCGTTTGGATCATGCTGATCCCTAAGGGTGTAACGGGTTTTAGGGTACAACCAGCTCGTCGGCTAAGGATGTGCGCCAAAGCTAAGAAGACTTACGGAGGCCTTGACAAGGATTCCTTGGTCCAGTCAGGAGTATTTCCAACAGAGAGGTGGTCCATGCCAAGAGAAAGTGTGTAGAAACTGGTCTGTCGTGCCTCGAGTGCTCGAAGGCCGAGGGAAACGGTAACAGTGTATAAACGCACGAGTGAAACGAAGACAAGTGTAATTATTTAAATAGGGAATTTAGTAATTTATTTCGCTAAATTACCAGATATATTATTGAGTAAGTTAATAAGGTCTCAAGGCATACATTTATGTTAGTGTGTGCAAGTATAGATGAATCATGAGAACATGTATGGTTGTGCACATAACTTTTACATTAATTAAATTCATGTAATATTGCCCATTATTAATCAACAAATCAAAATTTATGCATGACGTTGTTTATTTAAAACTAAACATGGTTGAATTGACATAATTAGCAAGGGTATAAGTGCAAATTCAGGTTCTGTCCACGACTCTGAGGTCACGACGCACAGGGCTGTCGCGTTAAGCTTGTCGCGACGCCCAAGGCTGGCGCGTTCAAGTCGCGACGCTAGGGGCTGGCGCGTTCAGGTTGCGACGCCAGACCCGATCGCGTTATGTTGAACCGGATGCTGGGGTGAACCGGGGGCAGGTCGCGACATGTCAACCCATCGCGTTCAGAACGCGACGGACCCCCTTGTCACGACCCCCTCTGAGATCACGATGGGTCAGGCCGTCGCGACACCAAAAGGTTGCCCGAACCCAGAAAAGAGCTTTTGCCCCTTTTCCAGGTGGGTTCCATCCCTCCTAACTCACTTCAAAAATCGATATATAATCATAGAAAGCTTCAAATTCATGAAATTAATTTTAAACGAAACTAGACATATGGATCTATCACTGGGCATGATTAATTAGAAAATAGATTTGTGTAAGGCATGCTTTAGACATGTTAAATTTTGTTAACCTAGAACATGCATAGGTATAGAGAACGATTTAATTCGCATAGCATGCTCAATGGAATTTGGGCAAAGTGGGTTCCCTAGAACCCTAGCTTCAAGCAGTATTTATGGTATTTAATTCAAGACATGAGGACAAGTAGATTCAGAGATGTAAGGCAATCATGGAGGTTCAGGCACAACATGTTAACAGAAGTTTGAACATTTAATTCACCCTCATGTATAAACAAAAAGGATGAAATCATGGGGCTTTCGAAGAGAGGTGCATGATCTGCCTAGGGTTTAAATTTCATGAATTTACTTTGAGAGATTGCCTACCTTTTCTTGTTGTAATGAAACCTAGGGTTGATGACGAAAAGCGAAGAAGAAATCTCCCCTTGTTCTAGCCTCTCCTCCTTGCACCTTCGTTCCCAGCCCTTCTCCTCATCCTCCTCAGCTCCAGCACGTTCTATGGGGTTGATAGGGCCGAATTAGGGTGTTTAAGCTTGCTAATAGAGTCCTTTCTTCCTCAAGACTCCTCCCTTTCCCCAAACTCCGAATTTCCCATATTTATCTCTCTTTTCTTGCCTTTATCTACCTAATAGGATTAGGAAGGGATCCAATTTCGTGGAAAAATGGTTAGGATAAGTATATGACTCTTTTTAGGATAGATATGGGCTATTTAATAATTATTTAAACCTTTTACTAATTACTACTTATTTTTATTCCGAATTTAGCTTAATTACTTCCCATCCCATGATGGGCTTCTCACAATTATGCCCATTTATTTTGTATTTGAGCCATTTGCACAACTCATTATTGATTTAACTTAATGGCTTGATTAAATTTACTTTTTATTTCACTTATTCCTCATTTATTCAAATCAAATCTATTTATCTTATTTATAAAAGTTTTTATTTTATTTGGATTTAAAAATCAAGGTTGCTAAATCCTCCCCCTCTTAAAAAGAATTTGGTCCCCAAATTCATACGATCGTAAGAGGAAGAATGACGTACCGAACAATTCTGGATAATTTCATCGCATTGTTGCTTCGGATTCCCACGTGGCTTCTTCAACTTCGTGATTTCTCCATAGTATCTTGACCACGGGTATAGCTCGATTCCGAAGCTGTTGCATCTTATTGTCTAAGATCTTCACTAGCCTTTCTTCATAGGTCATGTCCTTGTTCAAAATAATGTCATCATAGCTGATTACGTGTGACGGATCATACACGTACTTCCTCAGCATTGACACATGAAATACGTTGTGTATAGTCGAGAACTTGAGAGGTAGAGCCAGTCGATACTCCACCTCACCAACTCTATCTAATACCTCAAATGGACCTATGAATCTTGGTCTTAGCTTACCTTTCATCCCAAACCTTTGAAATCCTCGGGTCGGGGATACTTTGAGCATCACATGATCTCCAGTTTGAAATTCTAAATCTCTTCTTCTCTTATCTGCATAGCTTTTCTGCCTGGATTGAGCTATCTTAATCCTGTCTCGGATAATCTGTATATCCCAGCTAGTGCTCTGTACCATGTCTGGTCCCAGCCATTGCTGTTCTCCTACTTCATTCCAACACACTGGCGATCTACAGCTTCTGCCGTATAGTGCTTCGAATGGTGCCATCTTAATGCTCGCCTGATAGCTGTTGTTGTAGGCGAATTCGATCAGGGATGGGTGCTCATTCCAATACCCTTCAAAATCTATAGTGCAGGCACGTAGCATGTCTTCCACTATCTGGTTTGTTCTTTCCGTCTGCCCATCAGTCTATGGGTGGAATGCTATGCTGAAATTGAGTTTAGTGCCTAAAGCTATCTGAAGTCCCTTCCAGAACCTAGATGTGAATTTGGGATCACAGTCTGAGACTATGGTCACGGGAACTCCACCACGAGTTCGGGGTAAGCCCATGATGAAATCCATGCCAATACTTTCCCACTTCCACTCGGGTATGTCCAGGGGTCTGAGTACACTCGTAGGACGACAATGTTCAGCTTTTACCTGTTGACATGTGAGGCAGTGCGCGGCATGCTCAGCCACCTCACGCTTCATGTTTGGCCACCAAAATGACCTTTTCATGTCCTGGTACATCTTGGTTGCGTCTGGGTGAATGGTATACTTGGTCTTGTGGGCTTCATCCATTAGCTTTCTCTTCAGCTCCTCATTGTCAGGCACGCATGTCCTGGCTTGGAATAATATTCTTCCATCCTCAACTATAGAGAAATCCGACTAGTCAGCTATGGTCTCCCTGACTCTGACTAGGAATGGATCATTTACCTGCTGCTCTCTGATCTCAACAAAGATGTCTGGTTGAGCTCTAAGATTAGCAACTGACATCTATCACTTCTTTGCTCAATATTCAGATCTAGACTGGCGAACTGTTCTAACAATTACATTTCGCCCATGACTAAACATGATATTGAAGCTACTGGCTTCCTACTAAGTGCATTAGCTACTGCATTACCTTTGTCTGGGTGATATTGAATGTTGAAATCAAAATCCTTCAAGTACTCCAGCCATCTCCTTTGTCTCATATTAAGCTCTTTCGAAGAAAACAAGTACTTTAGACTCTTGTGGTTAGAGTAGACAATAAATTGTTCCCCATATAGATAATGCCTCCATATCTTGAGTGCAAATATCACAGCAGCTAATTCTAAGTCATGGACAGGATAATTGACTTCATGAGGCTTCAATTGCCTCGAAGAATAAGCTATCACCTTCTCATTCTGCATTAACACACAGCCTAGACCGATTCCAGAAGCATCAGTGTAGACCAAGAATCCTTTGCCCTCGATTGGTAACGTGAGGACATGTGCAGATGTTAACAATTGCTTCAGGGTCTGGAAGCTCTTCTTGTACTCCTTGCTCCAGACATAGGGGTTCTCTTTCTGCGTAAGGCGCGTAAGAGGTACAACTATTTTGGAGAAGTCTTTTATGAACCGTCTGTAATAACCAGCCAGTCCAAGAAAACTTCTGATCTCAGTGACATTGGTCGGTCTTTCCCAGTTGAGTACAGCTTCTACCTTGGAAGGATTGACGACTATACCATCCTTGGAAATAACATGGCCTAGAAAGGACACCTCCTTGAGTCAAAATTCACACTTGCTCAATTTGGTGTAGAGCTTGTTATCCTGCAAGATCTGCAGAGCGGTCCTCAGATGCTCCTCATGCTCTTCCTTGGTCTTGGAATATATGAGAATATCATCAATAAAGACCACGACGAACTTGTCGAGGTATGGTCGATAGTTGCTGTTCATTAGTTGCATGAAAGCTGCAAGAGCATTGGTTAGTGCAAAAGGCATGACTACAAATTTATAATGACTATACCTGCTCTTGAAAGCTGTCTTGTAAATATCTGCATCTTTAATCCTCATCTGATGATATCCCGATCTAAGGTCAATCTTAGAGAAAATTCAGCTCCTGATATTGATCAAACTCATCACACGAGGTAGATGGTACTTTTCTTGATAGTGAGATTATTCAACTGCCTGTAGTCGATGCATAATCTCATAGATCCGTCATTCTTCTGATGAACAGCACTGGTGCTCCCCAAGGAGAAGTACTTGTCGGATAAAACCCTTTTCCAGCAACTCCATTAATTTTTCCTTCAACTCTTTTAATTCCGCGGGGGACATCCTGTAGGGTTGGCGTGATACCGGTGCAGCTCCAAGTATGAGATCAATTGAGAAATTTACATCTCTTTCAGGTGGAATGCCTGGCAGCTCATCGGGAAACACATCGGGGTATTCTTGCACTATATGTAAGTCTGATATCTTAGTTGCTTTCTTTTCAACCATAATTGCGGCAAGAAATGCCACACAACCCTTCCTTATCATGTTCTGTGTCTTAATAGCAGAGACGAGAGATAAGTGCCTCTTATGTCTACGTCCCATGAAGGTCAATTTAGGGAATTCACTAAAGAAAATTTTCCCTCTTCTACAATCCACGATAGCCCCATACGTGGATAGCCAATCGGCTCCCAGAATAACATCATAGCCCTCCATGGGCATACAGATCAAGTCTACTCTAAGATTGAGATCACCAATCTTAATGTCAGCTAATGGAAAGTATTTGTTTAATTGAGCTTTTTCTCCCAATGGTGTAGTGACAGGTAGTTCAAATTCCATAGATGCAGGTTTTTAGTTAATGTATCAGCAAATGCTTGTGATATAAATGAATGTGTTGCATCAGTGTCAAACAAAACAAATGCTGATTGAGAAAAGACCGGTAGAGTACCTTCCACAACTCCACCTTCCTCGGTAGTTTCCACCTCTTGTAAGGCCTGCAGTCGACCGGGTTTTCCCTGTCCCGCAGGACGCTTCTCATTCTCCTTAAGCAAAGGGTAGTCGGGTATACGGTGCTCTCGACTCCCACAACATAGGCATGCACCTACCTTTCTCCAACATTCTTCTGCCGTGTGACCTAGCTTGTCACAATGCTTGCATCTTGGTTTGTTGTTTAGAGCAGTAGGGGTGGGGACTTTGGGCTTCTGCTCCTGGCTCCGTCAGTGATACTTAACGGCCTTTCTTGCCGTTAGTGGGCTTGCTTGGTGCTCTGGATGTCTGTTACATCTTTACCATTCTACCTTTGATGCGCTTGGTGAAGTCGATCGCATCCTCCAGCAATTATGCTTTCTTCACCATCTCTGGATAGGTCTGAATATCCAGAGGTGTCGGCTGTGTGATGTAAGCGGACCTGAGCCCATTAAGAAAGCGCTTGGCCTTCATTCTTTCTGTGCCTACCAGATGATTGACATAACGCGCCAATCGGAAGCACTGAGCTTCATACTCAGCAACAGTGAGATTCCTTTGCTTGAGTGCTGCAAATTCAAAGGCTTTCCTTTCTTGGACTCTTTCTGAAAAATACTTGGAGTTGAAATGCTCCTTGAACTCATTCCATGTAAATTGTGCATCTGCTCTGGTTGCCTCAACGGACTCCCACCACGTACGGGCGTCCCATTCAAGCTGGAATGTAGCAAGTAAAAGCTTATCTCCATCCATGCATTGCATAACGTGGAAGATAAACTCAATCTCCTTCAGCCAGTTTTCGGCCTCATCAGGGTCAATGGTCCCACTGAAGCGAGGCAGATTCAGATTGCGGAAGTTCCAATGTAACTCTTCAGCTCCTCGGTTATTGTTGTTATTAGCTCCAGCAGCCTGGAGTAATGCCTACGTGAGCTACTGAATTGTGTGTTGCATGTCACGAAGTTGAGCACGCTCCGTTGCCATAGCTAGTGTTTACGTTCCTTCAAAAGAGAATTTAAATGTAAGATATTGAGTTTGCACTAAGTTTGTGTGTGTGTAAGTTGATTTTTATCTTATTACCCTTGGTTCTACCCATCTCACAAAGGTACGGAATTTAAACTTCTAAGTCAAGGCAGGTCAAACCTAGATCATCCTATGCTTAAGAATAACCTAGGCTCTGATACCACAAAACTGTAACGCCCTGACGCAGAATATCGGAGCGGAATTACAGTTATTAAATAGTACAGAGCGATAAAATAAATGACAAACTATTGCTCAATTGGAATAATATCAAATAACCTCCAATTTCATTAATATTCCATCAAACACCATGACCTAACTATTACATCAATTGATCAGGGCCATAACTAGGGCCCAGAGTACTTTATTCAAATCCAACCAATACATAAGACTAACTGACTCATAACTCATAGCTAAACTAACTAACTACAAAGCAAATGGCTGCTGAAAGGGTCACTCTTGGACGTCGTCCTCGTTCCCATCCTCGTGAGTGTGGTCATCATCCGACTCACCTAAACACATAAAATAACAACGCAGGATGAGCGAATAACGCCCAGTAGGACTTAATATCTCATGAGAACAAGCATGCTTAAAATAATTAATGTCTTAAATGGTAGGTAACGAAAGAGTATAGTCATGTAGAGCAAGTAACGATAGCAAGAGAGCAATAGCACTGGTATAGTGAAAATAGAACAACGATAACGATAATAGAATGACCATGTAACGATAATTGCACTTGTATAGCACTTGAATAGATAGCACTTTGATTGTCAACGATTAATTGTTATAGTATTAAATGGCACTAGATGCATGCCGTACACATCTTGATCATGTAACCCTTGCAAGGAAATGACACTCTTCGGACGCTCTCCCCAGGACCAGATTGGGCCCTATTGCACTGGCATATAGCACTGTTTATTATTTTAGACAATCAATTGTATGGCCAAATAGAGTACCAAGAAGAGATGAGAATAATAGACGAACTAGATGAGAGTACAGAGTGAAAGTGAACAGATGAGAGTAATGAGATAGTAGATGAGATAGGGGTATAATCATAAAACATCGTTAAACCACGATAGTAAAAGTTGCACAATACTAGATCGGGTACTGACAGTCTGGTAGAAGTCACATCTATCCACTAGCCGTGCTATGAACACAGACTAGATGGTCCGGCATGAACACGAGGTAAGAGAGAACACACTAAGGCCATTTGGATCATGCTGATCCCTAAGGGTGTAAAGGATTTTATGGTACAACCAGCTCGTTGGCTAAGGACGTGCGCCAAAGCCAAGAAGACTTACGGAGGCCTTGACAAGGATTCCCTGGTCCAGTCAGGAGTTTCCCAACGGAGAGGTGGTCCATGCCAAGAAAAGTGTGTAGAAACTGGTCCGTTGTGCCTCGAGTGCTCGAAGGCCAAGGAAACGATAACTGTGTATAAACGTGCGAGTGAAACGAAGACAATTGTAATTATTTAAATAGGGAATTTAGTAATTTATTTCGCTAAATTACTAGACACATTATTGAGTAAGTTAATAAGGTCTCATGGCATACATTTATGTTTAGTGTGTGCAAGTGTAGATGAATCATGAGAACATGTATGGTTGTGCACATAGAACATGTATGGTTGTGCACATAACTTTTACATTAATTAAATTCATGTAATATTACCCATTATTAATTAACAAATCGAAATTTATGCATGACGTTGTTTATTTAAAACTAAACAGGGTTGAATTGACATAATTAGCAGGGGTATAAGTGCAAATTTAGGTTCTGGCCACGACTCTGAGGTCGCGACGCACACGGTTGTCGTGTTAAGCTTTTCGCGACACCCAAGGTTGGCGCGTTCAAGTCGCGACGCTAGGGGCTGGCGCGTTCAGGTCGCGACGTCAGACCCGGTCGCGTTCTGCTGAGCCGACTGCTGGGTGAACCGGGGGCAGGTCGCGACATGTCGACCCATCGCGTTCAGAATGCGATGGACCCCCTTGTCGCGACCACCTCTGAGATCGCGACGGGTCGGGCCGTCGCGACACCAGAAGGTGACCCGAGCCCAGAAATGAGCTTTTGCCCCTTTTCCAGGTGGGTTCCCTCCCTTCCAACTCACTTCAAAAATCGATATATAATCACAGAAAGCTTCAAAATTCATGAAATTAATTTTAAACAAAACTAGACATATGGATCTATCACTGGGCATGATTAATTAGAAAATAGATTTGTGTAAGGCATGCTTTAGACATGTTAAATTTCGTTAACCTAGAACATGCATAGGTATATAGAACGATTTAATTCAAACGATTTAATTCGCATAGCATGCTCAATGGAATTTGGGCAAAGTGGGTTCGTTAGAACCCTAGCTTCAAGCAGTATTTATGGTATTTAATTCAAGACATGAGGACAAGTAGATTTAGAGATGTAAGGCAATCATGGAGGTTCGGACACAACATGTCAACAGAAGTTTGAACATTTAATTCGCCCTCATGTATGAACGAAAAAGGATGAAATCATGGGGCTTTCGAAGAGAGGTGCATGGTCTACCTAGGGTTTAAATTTCACGAATTTAGCTTGCGAGATTGCCTACCTTTTCTTGTTGTAATGAAACCTAGGGTTGATGACGAAAAGAGAAGAAGAAATCTCCCCTTGTTCTAGCCTCCTCCTCCTTGCACCTTCGTTCCCAGCCCTTCTCCTCATCCTCCTAAGCTCCAGCCACATTCTATGGGGTTGATAGGGTCGAATTAGGGTGCTTAAGCTTGCTAAAGGTTCCTCCTCTTCCCCCAACTCCGAATTTCCCATATTTATCTCCCTTTTCTTGCCTTTATCTACCTAATAGGATTGGGAAGGGATCCATTTCATGGGAAAATAGTTAGGGTAAGTATATGACTCTTTTAGGATAGATATGGGCTATTTAATAATTATTTAAACCCTTTACTATTACTACTTATTTTTATTCCGAATTTAACTTAATTACTTTCCATCCCATGATGGGCTTCTCATAATTAGGCCCATTTATTTTGTATTTGAGCCATTTACACAACCCATTATTGATTTAACTTAATGGACATGATTAAATTTCCTTTTTATTTCACTTATTCCTCATTTATTCAAATCAAATCTATTTATCTTATTTATAAATTTTTTTTATTTTATTTGGATTTAAAAATCAAGGTTGCTACACCCTGAATGCAAATGCCCCCACATTTAGGCTGTAGAATGGCCAATATTCTATTTCTTGATCATTGATACGATATGAGAGAGAAAAATCAATGGAGGAAGCGATCACAGCTTTGTAGTGTTTCTTCTGTTAGTTATGAGTGCCCTGCAAAACAACTCATATTAGTGATAACACTTGTAATCTTATACTAATCCCTTTTAGTAATAATATTAATGATATTTTCTCACTTTATATTGCATACATAAGATGATATTTATATTGTGATGTCCATGGATCTGTGCAATGAGAATTGGATCATGATGAGATTATGATAATTAGACCAGTTCCCTTTAAACACAGATCCTAAATCTTTCTGGTCATAGGTTACTCGAGAAGAACATCGAGATGACCAGACAGATCATTGTGTTGTATACCCGTACATATGATAGAGGTAGTTGGTCTCATAGTTACTTGTGTGGAGACACTAGGGGTATGGTGCAGATGCTCATTGGAGAATATGTTCACTGAATAATCTGCTCTCAGAATATTGTATGGTTGATGATACTTGATTGTCAGACAGTGATTCTGTGGTCCCAGTTGGGTAACTAGTCCTTGGGCTTGAGACACCAAGGATGTATTGTGATGCCCCGAGTGCAGCGAAAAAACCCGGGTGCACACAGATGCCAATTGATTAAGAGGAACAACTTGCGGTTAGAAGGAAAACATGATGTTATATTTACATATAACAACCTTATATTACACAGTCAGAGTACTATACTTTGGTAGTTACCAAGTAACTATACAATAAAAGACAAAAGAAAAGTATAAAAGTGGTTCTTCTGGTCTATTCCTCAGTCCCTTGCTCGCCCTCTTCCTTATCAGTCTCGCTAGAACTTGGAAAAATGTTGTAATCACATCATGAGCTGATTGCCTAGTAGGTAAGTTCACAATGCTCGGGGTTTAAGTGATTAAGACATTAAAACAATGATATATAAACTTGATGAATAAGTACAGTGAAAATTGACATGGTAATGAGAGAGTATATCAAGCTCATATAGAACACCTTAAATCATGTGTTGCAATAATGTCATTGTAAGGATGTTAGGCATGTACAACCAAGTAAAGGATTAAATTAGAAACAAAAAGAGTCAAGTAAAACAAGTTTATACGGGTAAAATCTCATGAGGTGAGAATTTTCATGTATCAAATAACTAGATATTGAGTACCAAGTACTCACATGTACGTTATCTGAAATCAGATGTCTAGTAAATTTAACATGACCATTAGGTGCAATGCCACACCAGACCATTCACGCTCCCATGGACACAAGTACTTTCAGGTGCTCCTCCCAGGACCAGGTCAGGGCCCTTAAATTGGCTCATTCTGACATTGTAATTCCACGAGAGATCCAAAGATCCAAAATTCTAGACATTGCAAGTGAATTTTCAAGGAACATGAGACCAGCTGTAATGAACCCGAGATCCCAACCCCCGGCTATGGCCGAGGACCCCATTTTTACGGTCGCCGCCCACGCATCCGGGGACCCAGAAGGGCTATAAAAAAGTCTAACAGAATATGTAAAGGAAATAAATGTCAACTACTGAACTAATAGCACACGTGCAGAAATAGAAGGAAAAGCGAGACCGCGACGTAATGCTCTAGGTACAGTCCCAACACACACAACGAGTACAAGTAAAAAGGGGAAAGACAGAGCCCTTAGGGGCATACCCCGAGGGTGAAGTACAACTGAAGGAGGATACCACTGCTAGCTATGGGGATGACGACTACCGCTCCGCCTCCTCCGCCCGACGCGCACCCGGCCGCTGTTGAGAAGTCTCACCTGAAAAAGGATGGGATGAGCTTCACAACAGAAGCTCAGTAGGGACTACCAATCTCCTACTAGCTCTAACAGACGGTAAAGAATATATATATATAAACAAATTAAAAGCCAACAGTTCTATATATATATCCTACTCTACTTAAGAAAGTGAGGAAGCAAAGTTAACTAACTAGCGATAGTACGGAAGGATACCGCGGTCAGAAACTCCGTACGACCTGCACATCGTAACCACCACATGGCTGTAAACACAGACGGAGGGAACCCTACCTGGACAAGTGACACTAGCTATAGGAACCACTACCACTAGTCAACCGGTCAAGAGTGTCCACTGACGTCTTACCCTCGACCCAGGTCCAAACCTTATCTCGTCAGAGTGGTAGCAGGAACACAAGTAACACAATAGTAACCGCCGTAGTCTGGCCGGACTACGGTCCCATGCCTAGCCTTTCTAAGTGGTTCCGGGGAACAAAGAGCGAGGCAGTGAGAAAAAGGACTGGCTGGCCTACACCGGGTAGAACTCTGGCCGTCCTCGGTGTCCTAGACCAACCAAGAGAGCTCTGCAAATGACTCGACGTCGCTGTCCTAACCACCGTTTTCCCCTCTACTCTAAAGTCTGTGACTTGAGTACGCTTGTCACCCCGAACGTTCCCTCTAAGGCGCACGAGGATAGGGATCCCAGGTAAATGGTAACAACCTCTCTCACGGGACAAGTCCTTAGGTGCCGAGCACCGGGCGAACGACTAGTGTAGGATCGTACTAGAAAACTAGCACTGGTGCCACGGGTACAGAAAGAACCGAAAATGGTGAAGACTCCACGAGAAACGAAACTCCACAAGACTTACCTGTGTCTGATATTGTCGCGATGCCCATGGCTGTCGTGAAACTGTCGTGACGCTAAGGCCAGGCGCGACCATGTCACGACACCCCAGGGTGTCGCGATGATGTCGCGACGCCCATGCCCGCCGTGATAGACGAAGCTGTTGCGGTCGGCGCATGCGTCACGACATCATCGCGACCCATAGGCCGGTCGCAATCTTAGCCGAGGAGGACTGCCCCAAAGCTGGTACAACACATTCTATAGGAGGGAGGGGATCATGGGAAACATGTAGGAAAGCACGTAAGGAGACCAAACCACCCTCAAATCCCATGAAACATGCATCACAAGGAAACCTACACTTGAAGGAAACCTCACTCACCACGAGCATGGATCTCACACACCCCACAACCCCAAAATCATGGAGAAACAAGGATCTCAAGGGGAAGGGGAGCATGCTAGAATGAGAGGAAGATGAGAGTCCCTATCTCAAGGAGTAGAGCCGACCCGTTGGGGCCTTCACATCGGAATGGCCACCTCCTCCTCGCTCCTAGCACCACACGGATGCTGCCTACACTAAGGGGACGTCACCTCCTCGCCACGAGCACCACAAACACACCGGAGAAGCAAAGGAGGCTCGGGGGAGGAAGAAGGAAGAAGAAGAAGAAGAAGGGAAGAAAGGAAGGAGAGAGGGGGAAAAGGGTCGCCTGCCTCAGTTTTGAACCTACGGGCCCAGAGACGTGATGGGTCGGGCCGGCGCGACAACAACCATGTCGTGACCGCCTTGCAGGTCGTGACCATGTCGCGACCGCCTACCCCGGCGCGACACCAAAAGTGGTCAAACCTCGAAGATCGGGAAAACCAGAATGCAACGGACTGCTAGGTCACATCAACGCTGTACACACCTGACACCCGACAAGGCCGTTCTGATAGAAAGGACATGGTCAGAACGGTCAGAACCAGAGTCGCATCGCCTTTAGACACCGCGACAAGAATGTGACGCCAACCCCCGTCGCGACCAGAACGCGACGGCTAGGTGTGCCGCGACTAAAAGCATGTCACGACTAGCTCCTCTAGCATGACAATGTCATGACCAAGGGGTCCGTCGCGACCAAGAGGATAGGGATAAGGGCTCGAGAGGGCCGGGTCTTACATTCTACCCCCCTTAAAAAGGATTTTGTCCTCGAAATCAAAAGAAACTCAGTTTCAACAGGAAGCAACATAAGGAAAAGCATCATACAGATCAATCAAATAAATAAGGGAAATGCTCTCTCATCTCATCCTCGTACTCCCACGTGGCCTTGCCACCTACGCGGTTCTCCCAAAAAACTTTGACCAGCAGAATCTACCTCTTGTGCAACTGTTGCACTCTGCGGTCCACAACTCTAACTGGGTGCTCTGGTATTGACAAATCCGGTGCAACCTCTAACTGCGAGTAATCTAACACGTGCGACGAATCTGCAATGTACCTCCTCAACTACGAAACGTGAAAAACCTCATGCACACCTGCTAACTCTGTTGGAAGACGCAATCTGTATGTGACCTCGCCGATCCTCTCTGCAATAGGGAAAGGTTCAATATACCTCGGACTGAGCTTTATCTTCTTTCCAAACCTTATGACACCCTTGGTCGGCGAGACCTGCAAGAACACAATGTAACGGCCCCGACGCCCAGACCCCTGGCTCCCACCAAGGATCCAACCATCGGCACCGCCGCCCATGGGCCTGAAGACCCGGAAGGGCTAATGGACCAGTCTAACAAGATATGTAACGGGAATAAGTAACAACAACACACACTAAAATGTACCAACAAGTGGAGGAAAAGTGTCCAACACAAAGTACAAGTCTAGTACAGTCCTAAAGTAAGCAAAGTACAAGTGCAGCAAGAAAGGGAATAACATATCCCTTAGGGGCATACCCCGAGGGTGACGTAACAAGTAAGAGGGAACACTACTTATGGAAGACGCCGTCTACTACGGCTCCGTCTCCTCAGTCCGCCGTGAAGGGTACTACTGTGAAGTCTCACCTATAAAGAAGGGAATAAGCTTCACAAAGAAGCCCAGTAGGGACTACCAATCTCCCACTGGTTCTAACAGCAGAATAGATATAGATGTGCATAACAAAAATAAAGCAAGTAAATCTATTCTATTAACAGAGTAAGTGCTGAAGCTGAAGCGTAAGTAACTACACATGGTCATCGGTTTAAGCTAAACGCGCGCGGAAACCCATGTAAACCACGACACTGGGAAGAACCCAAGGCTGCAAAACACAGACAGTAAACAACTGCCTGGAAAGAGACACTAGCCATCGACAACTACACTAGTCAAACCGGTCAGGTGCACCACGCGCCTTACCCTCAACCGCCAGTCCATGTCTAGCACCTCCCATCCGAGTGAGACACAGAACTAAAGTAACCACAACTGTCGTAGTCTGGCTAGACTACGGTCCCACGCCTGGCCCCTCTAAATGGTACATGAACCAAGTAGAGTGAGGCAGTGAGAAGGACTAGCTGATCTGCGGCGGAAGAAACACCTCAACCACCTCGGCGTCCCAAACTCAGCTAAGAGAGCTCTACAAATGACTCTACACCACTGTCCTCACCGTTTTCCCTCTGCTACCACAGTTGTAGACTTGAGCTCGCTCTCCGTCCAGAGAACTCCCTCAAACAGGTGCGCGGGGACCGGGGGTCCAGGTAACGATAACAACCTCTCAACGGACAAGCCCACAAGTGCCTAGCACCGGGCGAAAGACTAGAACAGAACTGTGCTAGGAAACAATACAGATGCCAAGAAAATAGAGTCACAGTGGAAGGAAAACTCTGAACAGGTCGCCAAGCCACTCTCAGTCTGAGAAGGCGATGCAAGGCCTGTCGCCACCTGAAGGCGACACCTTGTGACACCTTGCCTGTCGCGACCTGGGTCAGAAGATGACAGGGAACCTATCGTGACCTGGTCATGACGAGAGCATTGTTGCGACCACAGACAGAAGTCCAATGACCATTTGAGACCTCCCACAACCCACGGGGAAGAACGAAGTCAGAAGGCGACGATCACCCTGTCGCTACTTGAATGCGATAGGGTCAACGTCGCTATCTGACCAGAAGGCGACGGGTCGGGCTGTCGCAACCTGGATCACGACACCAAACATGTCGCGACCATAGACATACACACCCGAGAGCACCTCCCTCAAGCCATACACCCCAAATCCAGAAAACACCAAGGGAGGGGAGCATGTAGGATGGTGTAAACATGTAAATAGAACTCAACCCACCCTCATACACACCCATGCATGCCAAAGAAATGCATCTACACTTAAATATCTCACATGCAAGCATGGAAACTGTCATCACCCCAACCCCCATTCAAGCACAATGAGAGCATCAATCACACATGCACAACCTAGCATGGTTCTAAGGTTGGAGAAGGGAATTGGAGCCCCTAGCATGGTAGAACTAGGGGAAAGTCAAGGTGTCCCTATCTCAAAATGAAGAGACAATCCACTGGGGTCTTCTCGTGTGCATGGCCACCTCCTCCTCACTCCAAGCTCTATGCTCACACCATCCACGAGCAAGGATCGCCCTACATGCCAAAGAAGGGGTCACCACCACGAGGAGGGCAAGCCACACCCACGTCGAAGAAGAGCACCACACCGAGAAGAAGAAGAAAGCAGAGAGAAGCACCACCACGAGGCAAAACACACCTTCACAAGCCTCACAAACTCCTCCCAATCTCCCCCTAGAGGAAACAACAACAGAGGGTTCGGAGGAGAGGAAACAGCCAAAGTGGGGAAGAAGAAGGGGTGTTCTGCAACCTGTGCTCATTTAAGCCTCGGAGTTGAGAATGTGACAGCTTGCCTGTCGCATTCACTTACTAAACGCGACAGCCAAACTGTCGCTATCTCAAGGTCCTGGTCAGACCTGACTAACGAAACCGCCATGTGTCATCCTCGCAGACCTAACACCATGAACGCGACACCTAACATGTCGCATTCATGTTGTCAGTGGTTGACACTTGTCCTACTTGTCCCGACAGCTAGATGACAAAAATGCATGCTGTGGTCAGAGGCTGAATGCGACAACATGCCTGTCGCGTTCACAACTAGAACGCGACATCCACCTTGTCGCCTTCAGAAGGTGACGACCCGATACATCGCTACCTTCATCAGAAGGTGGCTGAACAAAGAAAAGGGAGTATGTTACATTATTATAGGTCTGACAATACCATGCCTTATATATTGTCTCAGAGATATTAATTGGATAATGGACTAAATATACACGATAAATGAGAGCAAACATGTCGAATGGATTAAATCCTCCTGTATCGTCTGGGGACTATGGCGTAGTGGCCTAGTATATCCATAGTCGATGAGTTCAGTGAATTATTATGGAGATAATATTCACTAAGTCAGAAGGAGTTTTGAGTCATAAGGGTTCTGACGAGTGCAACTCACAGCCAACTCGGTATTAGGCCTAGAGGGTCACACACATTAGGCGGATAATGTGACGACCTATAGAGGATTGGATAAGAGTTATCCAATATGGCTTCTTCAACTTGGATAGCCATACAGATGAAGTGTGCTAAACGATAGTATAGACCATCATCGGGAATGGTTCCTAACGACACAGTCTGCCATCGTCTAGAACTTCAACTTTCTTCGAGATAGTCAAAGTGATGTAGACAATAAGATATGTCATCGTCAAGTTGTTGACAATGACATCGTCTATCGTTAGCACTTCAAGTTTGACTTAAGCGACCTTCCAATCGAAGACATGTTAATGACGAGATCGATTGGCGTCAAATGTTGTTGACAGAAGGATCGATTGACATTAACATGTCGTAATTGACGTTTAGACCTTTGATGTTAACCGAGGTTAACGTCGATAGATGTTGCCATCAATATGGTCTTGATGACATACGATGTTGATGTCAACTTTGGTATGGCCCAAGTATGACTTGGCCATACCTAGCATGGCTTGCCCATCCCTCCCATGCGTGGGAGGGATGGAGCCCTTTGCCTAGAGGGAGAGGGGCTCCGAAAACCCCATGGGTTGGGGGTCTTTTGAGCCCTCTCACCTCCCTCCTCTTTCTCTCTCTCCTCTCCTTCTTCCCTTCTCATCCAACCCCTCTCTTGAGAGAGCAAGAGGTTCTTGTTGCTGCTTCTCTTGTTGCTGGTTGGTGATCCTTGGAGGAGAAAGAGGAGGAGAACGATGACGTTGGACTCACTGTCGTGTGGACACTGCTAAAGGAAGGTCGTGTGAGCTCCTTCAACCGGCGGGCCAAGTTTTGCACATCAGGGGATCTACGAGCTCCCCTAGGCGAGAATGTCTCTCTCCCTTGCTTGGTTTGTTTGCATGAGTGTTATGCAACCGGACATCATTCCAGTCCGATATGTTCTTTTGGGAACATGATTATTTTTGTTTTAAACTTCATTCTACTACGCATTAGATGCTCCCTCATGTTTCTTTACATCTCCTTAGTCTAGGATGATGGGAATTGATTGGAGCTTTGTCCTAGGAGCCTCTCTCGATTAGTAGGAGCCTCACTTTACATTGGTTTAAGTGTTTTGGATGTGGGGTTTGTGTGGGGGCAATATAAGAGAGAAAGAGAGGAATAGATCGATCAAGTGCTTAAACCAGACCTTAATATCCAAGAGGGGACATTGGAAAAGGATGAGGACCCTCCCATGAACTTCCCCAACATTGCCAATCCATCCTCTCTCCTTTAAGAGATGTTTTATTGGGATAGAGTGTGAAAGGTGAAAGTCAAGAATAACCTTCATTTTACACAAGGTTTCAAGATATTTTGGTCATTTAAATTGTATGAGGTGGTTGTTGGGGAGGAAGACAGTTGCTCCAAGTTTTTTCTAAGATTTTGGAAGGCTAAAAAAACCCTAAACAACCTATCATCACAACCTATGCGAGAGACATGAAGGAGCCTACGTCTGTATGTATGAACTCGAGACGCACGATCGCCATGCACACCACGTTTGAAGATGTGAGTCGTGATACGTTACTTCTAAAGATGCGGAGGTTATGCATGACACATTCAAAGATTCTACTCACTTGACCATGTCTCCCTCCATATATTCAGTTTGACGAATTGTTTATTGCATTAGATTCTAGGCTTTGAGGGCTACAACATTTATCAACCTTAAAATGAAGGGATAATGACAAGACAATTGAGCAGTTGCGGTGAGACTTGGATTATCGACATTGATTACCTTATTGCGGGGGCAGAAATGATGATGATATTGAGCTCATAATAGGCCCAAAATCACACTCTGGAATGACAACCAACTTGGGGAACTAAGATGAGAACAAGAAAAATGACCTGCTTGCAGGGATGGAAATGGGTGTCTATACAAACGTGGTAGCAGATGAAGCCATCTTTGGGCTATGGGGGGATGGCCACATACTCTTCAAACTTACTCTTAGGCTTAAGTTCTTTAGGCCCAAGAATAGGGGGATGTTGTTGAACCACTCTTATATTTTATCATTTTATTTCTGTGATAACAAAACTCATGATTAACTTAAATATCATGAATATATTTAATATCACATTTTTCTCATAAATATAATAAATTATGACACTATCGTTTCATGATTTGCATTGAAAAGTCCAATTGATTGTTGTTTAATGCATATCGATTACTGACTAAGTGCCACATCGATTGGAGAACAAAGGTTCCATCGATTACTCATGTTATAATAGCACATCGATTACTGTTTTAGATGTCATATCAATTGCACTTCATGAATCGATGTTTTAGTCAAACATCGATGCCTTATAACATCGATTGCTTGACTTAAACATCAATTGCTTCAGTTAAACATCGATTGCCTTCAAACATTGATTGCTTCACTTAAACATCGATTACTATTATAAATCAAACATCGATTGCATTAGAACATCGATTGCTTCACTTAAACATCAATTGTCTTTTACATCGATTACCTTTTAAACATCGACTGTTGTTCACTCAAACATCGATTGCCTCTACAGATTGATTGCCTTTAAGGATCGATTGTCGTTATGGATTGATTATTGTTATGTTTGAACATCAATTGTCTTTAGACATCGATTGCCTTAAGAACATCGATTGCTCTTCATTCACATCGATTGCCTTTCTGAAATATCGATTGCCTTAAGCAAACATCGATTGCCTCTCTACTTTCAAATGTTTCAAAATATCTTTGGCCCCCAATGAAAATTCAAATGCACTTCATATGCTTAACTTATTATTTCTCTGACTGAAGATCTCTTTGCTTGTCTCATAGAATCTCTTCCTTCCTGCAACGAAAGAAAATCATCTACATTCTATTTCTAGCTATCTGTAGGAAATACAGATAAAAGGCAAAAAGAGGTATGAGCCACCTGACAAAAGACTTTATGAGTCTGATCATCTGCCTTGCATTTAATATCTGCAGGTCCACTTCTACTCATAGTCAACATCCTAGACCTGCTGCTGGCATCCTTGGAAGTGCACATTAGCTGGAACATCTTCCTCCATTCCAAGTAGTCAATAGACTCAAGAATACATCTGTTAGACTCAATATAAGGAGAGCAGAAGAAGAATAGAGCGAAGAAACTCAACGGATAAAAAAAAAACTCAACGGCTAGTCTTCAACGGATCTCTTCAAGCTGCTCCATAAAAGGGAGAAGCAAAAGAAGAAGAAGTAGAACAAGAAAGTAAAACCTGAAGATTATTCAAGGAGTGTACATCTAATGAGAATCCAACTCCATACACACTCAAAGCAAGAAAGGAAGAGAGCTCAAGCCCATTCAAGCTGAAGCATTCAAGATGTCTTCCTTCTTCCTCATTCTCTCTCTGTGTGTCTTTGTATATTTGCGAGAGAGAGAGAGAGAGAGAGCTGGGGGTTTAGCCTAAGGAGAGTCTTGTCTTGTAAAGTCTTTCCTTCTTAGGCTCAGTCTCAGATCAAACATTTCATTGTTTATCTTGAGCTTGATCAAGGGGTTTCAGGTCCTAGATTCTGTGTTCAGAAGTGTTCCTTTTCGGTTGGAAGAGAAGGCTTGCTGTGCTATCCTTCCCCTTGATTATAAGGGATGACCAGCTTGCTCCTGGTGGTGACCATCTGGGGTCTGTACTAGTGTTCCCCTTGTTTAAGGGAAGATCTACTGTGGTGTGTACCAGTGAGTTACTTCTGAGCTCGTAAAAGAAACACTTGGCTGAAGTGAAATAGTGGGTTGCCTTTTTACCCGGAAAGAGAAGAAGACCAGGTGGGGTGCTGGGTGTTGTATGCCCCTTGTTTAAGGGAAGACCAATGTTACTTGGTGGTTAGTGAAATCCCAAGAGTTTGATTGGAGACTGGACGTAGGACTTCTATTTGGAAGGGCCGAACCATGATAAATCTCTATGTCCCTTGTGTGCTTGCTTCCACGCTCTTAACTTCCATTGCACACGTTTATTTATACTAACCAAATATTTTCAAGTGATGATTTTTGTTTCAGTTTTCAGATTTCCTATTCACCCCCCCTCTAGGTTAGTCTTGTTGCCTTATCAAGTGGGCCAACATATGTGAGGTGGGGTAAAACTGGCTTGGCCTATTATTGTCCATTCACTTGGCCCACACCAAAGCATGAGGCTGAGCTAACTATCACCCAACTTTGCAACGACAGCCTATGAAGAAGAATAGATGTGGGCTTGGCCCACTGAAGGTTCGACTTCTTGGCCCATAGAGTCACCATCTCTAGATGGCCTAGTATCCATCAGGGACGAGTCCTTGGCCCCCTTGGGGCAACGATGAGGCCTCATCTCTAGGGCATACGGCGCTCCATTCCTGTCACTTGATCCATCCTTATCATGGCAGAGCATGGCCTGCCAGCCGCATGATACGAGCATGCAACTACAAGAAGAGAGCTCCCCTTCCTACCCAACATGCCCATCTTTATTTTAGAGAAGTCAACAGTGTCTTTGCAGCCCTACCCCAAGTTGTAGGAACGACGTACACTCGACCATTCCTCTATTGATCGTCTTTATGGCCGAAAAGTAGTGATGCACTGGGAGGACCCCTTGCATATGCTTAAAAGGGACTCATCAATAATGGTAAGAGAGGATTCTAGAAGGCAAGTAGTCTAGCCTACTGTCGCACTCTCTCCCCTCCACCTTCTGCTTCTCTACATTCCGACTAACTTGACTTGAGCGTCAAAGAGTTCTTCTTGAAAACTATCTTGGACCCCCCTACGATTCCTCTTAGTTGTAGGCGCAAGTTGGCATTTTATCCATCAAATAGATTCAAGGGCTCAAGGAGATTGGACGGTGGAAGTTCATCAATCATTTTTCAACCTTCCCTATAGAAATTCTTTATAAACTTACTTCTCATGAGATTTGAACATGAGACTGAAGGAATAACTACCAAATCACTCTTTGAGTGCTGACTTATATGATATTAAGCGTCAAAGGAACAAAAATGGAAAACTCTAACCTATTATCTAACCAATAAGATTATCAAACCTAAACATAAATTTGCTCCAAGGCCACATTTAGTCTTCACAACATCGTCATCCAAACAATTTTCCTTTCTAAGACATTCGTCAGAACCTACGGGTAAACACCTTTTAATTTGTTCTCCAGCGTTAAAGGAGGAGAGAAAAGAAATAAAATTTTGTATGAGTTATCCTCTTACGCTAAAAATTACATAAAAATTATCTTATTTTTACGTTTATTTGTGGGGCATTTTCCAAATAGTAGACATAAAAAAATTATGGGAAATTTAATTGGGGATTCCTGTCAGAGGGTGGTACTTTTTTCCTCATCCCTGTCAGAATACGGGAAGACGTAAAGTCCTTACTTTTTGCCCGATTTAATTTCCAGTCACTACTTTTTCGATGTCACCATTTACGACCCTCGACTCACGAGTTCCGTCTTTTTTGCATCTGTCTCTTTTTTCCCCATTCCCGTCTTACCCTTCCGTCCCTTCGAATCCCGTGAACTCTGATCGATGGAAGTTGCTCTTAATAACGTGCCGAGCACACTTACAACACCATTGACATCACTTACACAGGTCCTTTTGAAGGCCCGTGATCCGTTCTTCACAACTATAAAAGAACCCAGGTTACTATAATGCAAATAAGTAAATACTGTAACAGGTTACTATGTACACTGTAATAGTGTAGGTTAGAGTGTAGTGCTGCTCGAACCGTAAGAGTGTAGTGCTCGAACTGTGCTCGAACTATAACAGTGTAGTGCTCGAACTGTAACATGTGGTGCTCGAACTGTAACAGTGTAGTGCTCGAACAGTAAACCATGTAGTGCTCGAACTGTAACAGCGTAGTGCTCGAACCGTAAGAGTGTAGTGCTCGAACTGTAACAGTGTAGTGCTCGAACTGTAACAGGTTTTATGTATACTATAATCAAATAAATAAAATGTTAACAGGACTTACTACGTATACTGTAACAGAAAACGTTAGTATACAGTGTCCTCACAGTAATAAATAAACAGTGTTTCCTCAAGTAAATGTACATATCATTACGCTGGCTAGAAAATTGTACGTGCGGCAAGTATGGTTCTTCTCCTTCAGTTATATATGCTCTGAACGTTCTTCTTTTGCATTGAAGTATGCTTTGATGAAGTGGAGGGCGAACTTTGCTCACACGGTTGGCATGTCATCCTGACTGAAGGAAAACCTTGAGTGTCCCTACGTGCCAGACACTCCATTTATTTGCAAGTGAAAATGGCGCAGTCGTCTCCCGATCGTTGTTGTGGCATGGGTCGGGGTAGCGTAGCGACCAATTTTCTGAATCTATGTGCTTGCCCTTCATGTAGATTCTTAGTTCCTCCACCTGCATGAAAGAATTAACAAAAGAGTTCCAATTAGTTGATGTACATTTACTGTAACATGTAACATAAGTGTGCATGCTCTGTAACAAATGTAAGCCTTGTATGTAACACTTGGCACTTACGTATTGTGGAATGTCACGAAGATCTTTGTTTCTTAAGAATCGTACATGTGGACTCTTTTTCTTGAATATTGATGACCAAAGAGCCCAATGGTTCGTTCCAACGTGCTTAGGAAGAAGAGGAGGTCTAATTCAGTTGGGGCGCGGTCCAATCTTTTGAAAGAGTAATCGAAATGTTGTTGTTTGCTCTTATCGTCTTCGCATGATTGGACGTAACCCTTTAAAGTGGCTCCAAGATATCCAAAAGTCTTAAAAATGTTCAGGTTCTCTTGACGGGGGAGAAACAAGCAAGTGTTGACGTAGCAGTCAATTATGACCGATTCGCTCTGCCCTGTGAACAATAGATCCCGGATGTCCTTAAATGAGAGGAAATTATCGTATCCTTCCAGAGTGCTGCCGAACATCAAATCACTACATGTAAGAAAGGTGTACATCTTCTGTAAGAATGGAGATGTCATGCTGTAATAGACGAACTAATATAATGTAAGAGAAAAGATCCGAACTGTAAAAAGGAAACACATGTACTGTAACACGTACTCATTAATGATGCACTCATTCAGAAAATCGTTCAATCCAAGACTTTTCGTCCACTCCTAATACTTCCCGGGCGACGTAATCTCGTCTCCCCTCTTCTTGCCCGTTGGAAGGGTGTTTGTACTCTCTTGAGAGCTAAGAAGATCGGTTCGGAAGTGGACACATTGACGTTTGGAGCTTTGTAGGACCGATAATCCTCTGGCTGCGATGAGTAAGTAATAAAGAATTTATGTCTAAGAGCACTTTAATGTTATTGTGACAGGGTCTTAATGTTACTGTAATGTAACATTAAGTTTCTATAACAGAACGTAATAGTTATGTATCTTCTACTGTTAAGGAGAAACCATACCGTATATATGTCCGGTTGCCGCCTTTTTCTCGTCCCAGCTGTAACTCATCTGGACAATGAGATGGAGAAATATGATGCCTCTTCCTCTTCTTCTCTTCTCCTCCTCTTTCCTCTTCTCCTCCTCTTCCTCCTCCCTCTTTCTCTTGTGCTCCTTCTCCACCTCCTTTCGCTTCTTCTCTGCCTCCTTTCTCTTCTTCTCTGCCTCCCTCCGCCTCCTTCCTCTTCTCCTCTTCCTCCTCCTCCTTCCTCTTCTCTCCTCTTCATCCTCCCATCCTCCCTCTTTCTCTCTGGCTGCTCCTCCCCCTATTTCCTCTTGTGCTCCTCCTCCTCCTTCTGCCTCTTCTCCGCCTCCTCCGCATTCTTCCGCTTCTGCTCCCCTCCTCCTCCTCCTTCCGCTTCTTCTTCGCTTCCTCCTCCTCCTTTCTCTTCTGCTCTCTCTCCTCCTTCCTCTTTTTCTCCGCCTCCTCCTCCTCCTCTCTTTCCTCTTCTTCTCCGCCTCCTCCTCCTCCTCCTTTCTTACTGCTCCTCCTCTTCCTTCCTCTTCTCTCCCTCCTCCTCCTCTTTCTTCTTCTCATCCTCATCGTCTTCCTCCCTCTTCTTCGCCTCCTCCTTTCTCTTATTCTTGTCGCCCTCCTCCTTTCGCACCCTCTTCCCTCTGTTCCTTTGGCTCCGACGTCTGCCACTCTGACATTGATCGTCGCGACCTTATCAATGGGGTTCTCCTTCCTGTAACTGAATATATGAAATACTGTAAATGTCTATCAAGGATACTGTAAATGTATAAAACATATATTGTAACAGAATATATGAATACTGTAAATGTCCATGAAGGATACTGTAAATGTATAAAACATATACTGTAATTGAATATAGGAAATACTATAAATGTCTATGAAGGATACTGTAAATGTATAAAACATATACTGTAACTGATATATGAAATACTGTAAATGTCTACGAAGATACTATAAATGTATAAAACATATACTGTAAACACTTACCTTGGTGTCGGGTACTCGTCTTTGCTACGCCGTGTGATGGTACTGAAGCTGTACGGAGCTCCGTGGTGGTAGGACTAGAGTGCAGATTGTGGCTCTGCGGGTGGATGTTGCCATTGAGGCTGACACTCAAATTGTTCCTCCAGTCTTTGTAGCTTTGGTCCATTGATTGGAGGATATTGTTCTGCCGCTGTAAGATGTCGCTCTGCAACTCCATGACCTCCCTCTGTTGTTTGGACACTCTTAAAAGCTCTTGAAGAATGCAACAACATGCTTATCTGATGAAGGGTTTCCAGAAGTGGTGGATGTGGATGCCGTCAATCGTCCCGACTTCTTAGGTCGGTCATCCCTCACATTACCTCCAAATATACCTGAAGTAAAGTCATAGGAAGATATCATATACGAAGATAACCAGGTCCAAGGGTAAGTCACACTTACATCAAGCGTCACATCCCCGTAGTAGGTCGGATAAGGACTGTCCCTTACCCTGGCAATCCCAACGGAAAAATGGGGGGTCTCTTTGGGGATGCTCTGGTTTCAATTTTAATTGGTGCGTCAAAAACCATGCCTACATCATTAACAAAGATATATATCATATCAGATAGATATATTAGGTACTGTAACAGGTAGATATATCGTATGTAAAGAGTACTTCCCATACTGAACATGCAGGTGTATCGTATGTAAAAGAGGAGTAATGCTATGATACGACATGGTCTTTAGGTACGGCCCCGCCATACCATCAGTCGAAGATCGTTGATTAAAATGGTCTATATTCACCGAGCAGATGGAGCACCGGGCAGGATCGAGCACTGAGTAGGACCGCAAAGCGTATACTGAACAGACACATGTCGTATGTAAACAACTACTTCGCGTACTATAACAAGGGGTGTATGGTATGTAAAAGACATGTTCGGGTACTGTAATAGACACATATGTCGTATGTGAACGACTACTTCGCCTGCTATAACAGAGCGGGTATGGTATGTGAAAGACATGTTCAGTACTGTAACAGACACATATGTCGTATGTAAACGACTACTTCGCGTGCTGTAACAGAGTAGTGTATGGTATGTAAAAGACATGTTCGGGTACTGTAACAGACACATATGTTGTATGTAAACGACTACTTCGCGTGCTGTAACAGAGTAGTGTATGGTATGTAAAGACATGTTCGGGTACTGTAACCGATACATATGTCGTCGATGTAAAAATGTACTTACACCGAGAGCGGGAACACAATCGGTTAGGAAGATGACTTTGCCAGACGGAGCTCCTACTACAGCTGCCTTCACTGCTCCTAGCACTGCTGCACTACCGATATTAGGTACTCGTGAATGCAGCAGCCCAATTCACGCTCTTCATCTCATGAAGGTCGTCCAGATATAGCAGAATGGAACAACCCCGACCTCCCACTAGTGGGAAAGAAGAACCGAACATAGAAGTGCAAACCAAGCTCACCAAAATTTCAACCAGTAGCTCACCCTCTTGTGGAACGTACTCCGTAAGCTTTCGCAAGACATTGTGCCTGTCCATCATTTGTTTGGATCCAAGAATGCGGCGCAAACTAGCTTTGTCCCTTCCGCCTTTAGATTGATGGGTGAACCATGATTGGATATACCCATAACTGTTGCAGGTCCTGAAGGATGAAAAGGCAAACTGTAGGGGCCAATCTTAAAACGATCTTCTCCTTCGAAATGTGCTATCAGATCGACTATCAGGGAAATATGGTAGGTCGCCACTTTGCATTTGACATATGTGTGGAATGGTGAATTTCTCATTAACTTTAGATGCTCGCTTCTAAACTGCATGTCTTGCATAACGCTATAGTACCATGAAAGCGAACATCGCGTATTAAATTGATTCTTGTCTGCAAACAGAAGATCAGAACTTAAAAAAAAAAAAACATTCAGTCAAGAAAGACCGGACACAGGGTAAGAAGAAAGATTACTACTTCAGATGACTTGGAGGCCGGTTTCATCCACTTCCATCGCCATCATGCTTGTTGCTCCCGCATCCGCCGCAATGCAACCAATCTCCGTGCTCGTAGGAGATCGACGACTTGCCATCGTTAGAGGGGACGGAGAGATCGCTTAGGCTGCAGATGTAACTAGAAGATGGAAAACTATAACAGAGAAAGGGCTGGTGCAGGAATGGCGGTGCAGGTGTATGGAGTTCCGGAATGTCGAGATATATGCAGGATGGGTTCGGTGGACCCGATGGAATGGCGGTGCACTGCAATGATGAACATCGTGCGGCTGAACATAATCGGTATTCTCGTCGATTGGACTCTAAGATATCACGTCCGTTCGTCTGACGCTTTCCTGCCAACACTGCTTGCATGATCCCACTCCCGCCAAATTGACCCACAACAGCTCATACATTCTATTTATAGACACTGCGCGCCACATTTCTATGATAAAAAACTTTTTTTTTTCATTCGCCTCCTCTGCGACGCATGGAACAACTCCCTGCAAGATGTGCATTTGGAGATCAAAGTTTCGTTCTTTTCATAGGGAGGGACATGGAATTGGCGTCCATACATGTCAGGGTTTCCGAAAGGTTGGGTGTAAACATGCAAGAGAACATGTTGTAGTATCTTCTTCCCCCTTGATGGCCACGTTGAACAGGAGCTGCATGATGATGGGGATGTCAAGCTATGTATGATGTTCACAAGTGTCAAGGAACATCATTCATAAATCTACAATTCATGCGGTGGACTCTCGTTGCCTCAGTACGCATGCTAGTTGTCAGTCAGGTGATCCGCCACCACTTGACAGGTACATACTCCAGGCATTCTTCAACAGCCTTCATGTTTATCCCATGCATTGTTCAACCAGCCTTCATGTTATCCCCTGCATCATGTACCTATGTATGCACATTTTTTTTACAAAGTACTTCAAACACGCATGCGCTTCTTGAAACCACAGAACCGTCCCACTTACCAGGAAGAGTCTAGAATTGTACGATGACCGAACGAAAAGGAGCGGAAGGTGAGTACCAGTCTTTGACGCAATATTTTGTAGGTAGAATACTCAGTAGGACAAGCCTTCATAAGCAAAGAGGATTGCAGATGGAATTGACAAATTACGCGATCACACAGGATTTATTAGAAATATTTGAAGAACGACTCTGTACGATTAACTGTACAGTGCAATTTAGATGTTTGCCCATGGCGCCTTCATACTCCCGTCATTCTTGAAGGTCCAGAATTTGCAATCAAGAGTCTGAACAACATACACAGCTGTGGGTGTGACATTATGAGCGATGGACATCCTAGGACATCCAAGAAGTGGGTTGCAATGCTTGAAGGGGAAACTATTGATAAACCCACTTATAGAGCAAGTAAAATGATCAGAGACATACGTCGGATTACGATATCTCCATCCCTTATCATCAGGTATGCCATGATTTTAATTCTAACACATCACAACATCTACTGTAATGCAACAACGATAAATGTAGTTTCTGAACCTTGTATTGTAACAACTATAATCTATACTATAAGGGTCCGTATTGTAACAACTGTAATCATTACAAAGTATACTGTAACAATCTACGCAAGCCACTGTATCAACAACATATAATCTATAAGGTATAAGGACAAGTACTCTTACAATCTAACATACCATGTATCATCATATCATAGGCATGGTGGGCAAAGAAGTTGTTGTCAGTTCTCTATACGAGATTTCAGAACAGCTATCATATGTTGCACTGGTACAACAACGTGCATTACAGTCAAACCCGGATACAGTTTTGTCTCTAGAAGTGGACCCAGAGACACAATGTTTCAACGCTTTTTCATATGCTTCCAAGTATCTGCATATGGGTTCGAAGTTGGTTGCCACCTATGTTCTTTTTGGACGGGACTCATATCAAACACATGAAGTACAAGGGGTTATACTTGCAGCAAGTGCCTTAAACGGTACAATAAGCTATTCACTGTATCACTCCCATCACAGATTCGAAAACATATGACAACTGGGTCTGGTTTCTACAAAATTTGAAAAAGGCTTTACTCTCAGATAGAAGGATCGCCTCCTATCAGATAGGGGAAAGGTCTGAAGGAAACGTTCCTGACATATTTCCAAATGATCATCACGGCTACTGATTCCAGCACATCATGCAGAACTTCAACGACCAATGTGCAGGGAAATATGCCGCCCCTTTTCAAGAAATTACTTAGAAAAATCCTCCAGCGCATGCCCTAGTTGTTACTGAACAAGAGTACTAAGATGCACTGCTGGCAATATAGCTTAATTCTGCTGACGCCAAGAATGGGTGCTCTCGAAATGATGTTGACCAGGGTCCCATGCTCGTTTCTCGGACAAAGGTTCGCCTCTTCAATACACAAGCGATATGTTCTATTACATTCCGCCACTTATGTTCTTACAGTTAGGCGTTGGCATGTCTTATAATAGCAGATATAAGCTATTACAGTAAGCATTATCTTACAGTTACAGATATAAGCTATGACAGAACGTGTTAAATGTGGTTACAGTATGTAGTGGACGCGTGTTACAGATATATGATGTTAACCTAATTTCCATTATATTGTCTCACAGTTTGGGAAGTTTATACTCTAATTTGGCAGAGTCATTCAACAATTTGGATACATGATGCGCGAAGTCTACAAATACTACAGGTTGACAAAATTAGAGTTCAATGATGGAAATGGCTACAAGAGAAAAATTGATGCAGCCTTGTGGGATACTCCATACTATCCTAAGTATAAAAAAACATCCAAAAAAACCTTCAAGAAAGAAAGCTTAGCAATCCGTCATTCAGATGGAATCAAATATGAGGTTATTGAATGTTGAAGACGTACGCGTAGACCCCCATCAACAAACATGCTCCTGTGGACACTAGCAACTTGTCAAGATTCATTGCAAGCATGCATGCGCAGCAATTGGCCGTAACAAGGAGGCCGTTTCTCAATATGTTTCAGCATTTTACATTACAGAAGTGTACAGCGACAAACGAAAAAACATTCAACATATCCCAACATTTGACATGCCAGATCCGCCTCAACCATCTGATGTTCTGATCAAGCCACTGATAACAAAAAGTTGCCAGGAAGACCGAGAAAGAGGAGAATACATCAAGAGGAAATAGAGCATGCATATATTTGTTCAAGGTGCAAACCAATAGGTCACACATAAGACTTGTAGCAACCCACCATACATTCTTAATGAATTAAAATCTTCTATAATTGTTACAACAGAAGATCTCCTGTATTCCACAATACGTAAGTGCCAAGTGTTACACACAAGGCTTACATTTGTTACAGTTCAAGCACTGTCTACTAACATTTTCTGTTACAGTATACGTAATAACCTATTACAGTTCGAGCACTATACTGTTACCGTTCGTGCACTACACTGTTACAGTTCGAGCACTACACTCTAACCTACACTATTACAGTATACGTAGTAACCTGTTACAGTATTTAGTTATTTTCATTATAGTATACATGATAGCAAGTTACAGTTGAGCACTACACTTACAATTCAGATGCTCGGGAATACTCGTTGCTCGATGCTCGATCCTCTTCGATGAGTATAGATAGACCGTTAGATTAAAATCCAACGATCTACACTGATGATACGGCAGGGCCGTATCCAATGGCCCCTCCGTATCATAGCATTACTCTTGGAGCACTACACTTACGGTTCGAGCACTACACCCTTACACTGTTACAGTTCGAGCACTACACTCTTAGCAGGTTACAGTTCGAGCACTACACTGTTACAGTTCGAGCACTACACTATTACAGTTTGAGCACTACACTGTTACAGTTCGAGCACCACACTCTTACACTGTTACAGTTGGAGCACTACACTTACGGTTCGAGCACTACACTCTAACCTACATTGTTACAGTATACGTAATAACCAGTTACAATATTAGTTTTTTTGATTATAGTATAGATAATACATGTTACAGTATGTTATTGCTAACATGTTGAGTTTGCATGATAGAGAGCACTACAAGCCCACAAAATACTGCATAAAACGAAAATAGATATATGCATAAAGAAGCCCCGTTACAATCTAAACTCGCTAACCCGACCACTCGGTGGAGGAGGGAGGGGAGGAGGCGGAACGGGCAGGGGAGGGAGGGGAGGAGGAATAGATGTGTTCTGCCCTAGGGCCGATGTCAGGGAGGATGTTGGTGAGGCCCTTGTGGTCGTACAGCCGGGAGGCTTTGGCTAAAGCCCATCTTCCCGATGATGTAAAAATCGTTCCAGTTCGGGGCTGAAGGTCGGTGGCGGCGAAGGTGGAGCCTGGCACCGGGAAAGCCCGGGGCGACGGTGGCACCGGTGACGCAGGTGCCTTGCCATCCCTGTGGGGAGCACCGTTAATGAAGACAGGAAAGAAATCTACAAATAAAAGGAAGAAGACGAGCAAGAGAGATATGGAGAAGACGACTCATAGACTTGTGAAGGATAAGTATGAGGCCCTGTGCCCCTTTTATAGTTGTGAAGAACAGTTCACGAGCTTTCAAAATGACCTATGTAAGTGATGTCAATGATTGCTGTAAGTGTGCTCGGCACGTTATGTAAGAGCAACTTTCCATCGATCAGAGTTCATATTGGATCGAGGGACGGAAGGGTAAGACCGGAATGAGAAAAAGAGACGGATGCAAAAGAGACGGAACTCGTGAGTCGGGGTCGTAAATGGTGACGTCGAAAAAGTAGAGACTAGAAATTAAACCGTAAAAGTAAGGACTTTACGTCTTTTCGTATTCTGAGAGGGACGAGGAAAGGGTCCACCCTCTGACAGGGACCCTCAATTAATTTTTTCAAAAATTATTGAGATAAGTAGTAGACCTAAAGCTAAATTGTAAAACTATAGAATCTTAACTTTTAGCCGGAAAACAACGCCACACACGCGACATGCTGACACACCACTTCCTCTCTCTCTCTCTCTCTCTCCTCGTCTCCCCCCCTCCTCCCGCAGCCGGCAGCCCGTCTCCTTCTCTATCTGTATCCCCGGAGGGGAGACCCCCTCTGCACCGCCGCCCCCCTGCCCCTGTCCGCCTTCTAGCACTGGCACCGCAGCCTCCAGTCAACGCCCAATCCTTTCTCTCTCTCCACAGACCGGAGGCTACGGCACCCTGGACCCTCGCCCCACCCTCTCTCTCTCTCCTCTCTCATCTCGCTCGCTCAGCGTCGCTTATGGCATTAGCCGGCACTGGCACTCGCCACCCCAGCCCGGCGTCCTCGGTCCCCCTGCCGCTGCCCCAACCCAAACCTGCCCTCGCTCGTCGCCAGCACACCCCGCTCGTTCGCAGCCTCGAGCACCTGTCCCCTCCCCCAAAGCCGCCCGGCGGTGGCGGGGTAGCCGGAGGAGGTTTTCCCCTCCGGCGCCAGTAAGACACAGAGAGACGAGGGAGGCTGGCGGCGGCTAGTGTGAGGGAGAGAGAGAGAGAGAACAGATGTGAGGCGCCAACAAGGCATCTGTGTGGCGTGTTTTTTGCCGTGAGACTTTGAGAAGGCGAAAGTCTACTAGTTTTGCAATTTAATTTTTAGTTCTGCTATTTACACAAATAAATAGTATATCTGCTTCTTTTTTAAAACCCTTCATTTGTATACCCCTCTTGGATGGATATATTGTTTGATGAACCTTGCCATAATTACCCGTCAAAAGAGTATGAAATAGACTTTGAATATTTTTTTCACATTATTATTAATCGTTCAGGGGTTAGACTTCACTTCACGAAGAAGATAATGTCATGTAGGGGTGTAAACGAGGTAATACATTCGACGAGTAATTTGAATCTCGATTCGATAAAAATTCAGTTCGATTTTTTTATTTAATTAATGAGTCGAGCTTGAACAAAAGAAAATTCAGATCATAAATGAGTCGAGTCTGAACACATGTGAATTTGACTCGATTATACTCGTAAACAGTTTATTTAAGAGTTCGATTAAATACTTGTTAAGAGCTTATTTAAATATTCGCTAACACTTTGTTTAAATATAATAAGTATGAGAATATATTGATATAAATATATTTATTTATTTTTATATAGTTATTATTACAATATAAAATACTTATGAGGGCTTAAATGTCATAGACCAAATCTATAGTACATATACACAAATTATACAAATGAGGGTATATACATAAATCATGTAATAGGGGCACATACACAAACTTTAGTGTTGCAAGGTCCCCCATATATCAAGCATCTTCTTTCTCTCGAGACTGGCCTGCGCAGTAGGTGAGCGCATAAAAGCTCAGTTTGACTTATTTATTAATTAACGAGTCGGGCTTGAACAAAAAAAAAGTTCGGTTCATAAATGAGTCGAGTCTGAACACATGTGAGCTTGTCTCAATTATACTCGTAAACAGCTCGTTTAAGAATTCGATTAAATACTCGTTAAGTGCTTGTTTAAATACTCGCTAACACTGTTTAAATATAATAAGTATGAGAATGTATTGATAAACATATTTATTTATTTTTATACAGTTTTATTACAATATAAAATACTTATGAGGGCTTAAATGTCATAGACCAAATCCATATTACATATACACAAATTATGCAAATGAGGGTATATACACAAATCATATAAATAGAGGCACGAACATAAACTTTAGTGTTGCAAGGTCCCCATCATATCAAGCATCTTCTTTCTCTCGAGACCGGCCTGCACAGTAGGTGAGCCCTCAGGTGGGGCCAAGGAGCGCATTGTCGGTCACTAACATCTCCAGCGATCGTACCGTGGACCATCTGCTAGTGGCGGACGATGCTCTCGACGGCTGCAGTACCATCATTGATGGTGCAGAAAGGGGTCTCTAGGCGGTGTGAGAAGGGGAGTTTGCAATACCACCCTATATTGTCGTGCACCAGCCCCCTCCCTTGCTATGTCTATCTATTAATCTCATATTACTTGTGATAGATTATGAATATATTTTAAATATTATATTAAAATAGTTAAATTAAGTATTTATCAAGACTATTAAGATATGAGCTTGAAATAAGATAGATTTAGGTCTTATGAAAGATCAATTTTTTACTTGTAGATTGGATTAGACTTATTAATATATACGAACTAGTAATTCAATTAAACTCATTAAGATACTCGTTAAGATTCGAGTTCGAACATATTTAAAAGAACTAATTTGAACAGATATTTTCAATACTCGATATAATTCGAACTCGTTCAAATCGATTAAAATTACAAATAAACTTGAGCAGCATAATTTCGGCTCGACTCGACTCGTTTACACCCCTAATGTCATGGTTACTCGTGATGATATAACAGTCTAAAGAGGTATATATAAAAATAAGATGAGTTTGTAAAATTCTTAAAAGAACATAGGCAAAAATAACATGTACGTAGAAAGGCCTCATTTTGCTCAGCTTAGTAAAGAAAAAAGATGGTTGGAGGGAAGGGGGAGCGCAGCCGGCTCCGTTCGCCGCGCCGCTGAGAAGTCCAAGCCGGCGTGAGGACCCTTCGAGCCGCCGTCGGCCCCGTCAATACAGGATCATGTGGTCCCCGGGACGCGTGTCGAGGAGGTGATCCGGGGAGGGGGGTGGGGGGATGAGCAGGAGAGGGCGAGGACAGCGCGGCTGTTCACTGTACCTGTGAGCGCACGTGACAAACGTGCGGGCTACAGACCGAGGGGGTAGGCAACGTGAAAGCGTTTTTCGCTTTTTCCCGCCTGCCGGTACGACGACCTAGGAGGCCTTGCGTTTCCGGTTTTGCCCCTCCCCTCCCTCTTCCTTACGTTAGCGGTCGTCACGGACTCGCGTGCCCTCACACTTGGTCGACGCGTGGGCCCCCAACCCCGAGGCTCTTCTCACCTTCGTGGGCGGAAATTAGTCTGCAGCCCGCGAACGAATATCTGAGTTCTCGCTTTATTCCTGTCCAGGAAAAAAAAACACGTTTTTTTGCCTCTTATTCTTTTGCCGGCCCTATTTTGTAGTTTACCGGTTGATAAATAGTTCATATGTTGAATATTTTCAAATAATCTATTAATTTAAAAAGTTTAAAGTTATAATGTTTAAGTGATCCAGTCATGGCCTTGCAAACTCTAACCTGAGGCAAGTTCACAAAATTTTTGGATATAACTACAAGTATTAATTAATAGATATATTTAAAATTATTTTACACAGTTGATGGTGCCGCGGAACTCGACTGCCAACTCTTCCTAGCACGGCCCATTGAAGCGTATCACACTGTTACGCTTCGATCTGAACAATATACTTATAAAAAATAATAAAATGATTTATGGTACGCTTGATCTGGACAATACTCTTATAAAACAAATAATAAAAATATATAAAATAAAAAATTGGATTGTATCGACCGTGTTAGGAAATCATCAAGTTTTTGACACGATATGTATCACACCGACACGACAAACCGTGATTTTACGTATCACAAAAATCTTATTAGATGAGTTTTTTTTGCATAAAAATCTTGCTCACTTTCCATAAGAGAATTGTTAGGAATCATCAATGAAAGTACATGCATGGTTGGATGTACTGTGCAACCCAACCATGTCAAATTTGCGCTAGGATTGTATGTATGGGGCTGTACCATTCATACTGCACCATATGCCTCAAATCTCTCAAACAAGTCTTTAAAAAAATAAAAAATAATACGGTTACTGCTATAATAACATAGGTCGCTCCTGCCGAGGTGACCGCTGAGGCACTTCTCACCAGACTGAGCCGAGACGACCAAGCCGATGAATCCCTTTTGAGGCGCACTTGGCCGACATGTGACACTGCTCCCGAGCCTCTGACCTGACCTGCAAAGCCCGCCGAGGGGGGCTCGGCGGGGAGACACTCTGACGCTCAAGTCAGTTGCTAGCCGAGCAGAATGGCCTAGCGTGGGGGAGAACAACGTACCTTTGCTAGTGGAGTGTCTACCCTTTATATAGTGTGAGGACACGTTTGTGTGAGCTGGACGAGCCGTTAATCTCACTGGGGGTTACCGAAATTCCCGCCAGATTGGGCGCCATTACTTCCCTGCAGAATTGCGATGATCGTGGTTGCCACATGTAGGCCTGATCGCTGAGATCGTGGTCTTAATAGTCGTGATTTACGGTTCTGTGATTCTCGATCATTACCTCATTCGCTTGTTGACCCCGTGAGGGCTGCGATGGGGCACATGAGAAAGCTGAGCTCCAAGTCGGCACGACCCGAGCTTCGATGACCCGAGTGCAAGACGACGAGCTCTCGCTTGAGGTCGGATTCGTAAGACTGCCTGGGCCGAGCTCGTTGACATATAGCTAGGTGAGAATGTTACCGTGGATGGATGTCGGCCAATGGCCTTACTGAGCCGGCTGATCCGAGGTCCGACTTGATGGAATATCTTGATTGGTTTGGACGCCTCGTCATTCTCGTCGACTTCGCCGATCCGAACTGGTTTCTCGTCTGAGGTGAAATTTGGATGCCAGGCGCAGCTAAAGCTGTGGAATGTCGGACAATCTTCAGATGCAGTCGGCTATCTTCGGGGTTAGCCGACCTTCCTGAAAACCCCCGTAACATTGGCCCCCTAGGTTCACGTCTGTCAGTGAACGCGGGCCGAGGTGAAGCAAAATCTCTTCTGGAAACACGTGCCCTGCCATGTGGCTTGGCTGACACATGTGGCCTATCTGGACACCATGTCACCTTGCAGTCAGAAGCCGCCCTGTCGCAAGGCGCGTTGCGGCTGTCGGGGCTGCCGAACATCATATCGTCTGACGAGCCGTCATGCATCGCTTCGCATGCCGTGCTGTTGTACTTTCGGCGCCTCGTCCCCCCGAGCGCCATCATGCGCTCCTTGCCGCCCACGCTGATCGAAATCTGAGGGGTCGGTTCTGCGACCAATCTGGTGGCGACACGTGGGCTGATCTCAACCATTTGCATTGAAAGTTGCTTTCTAACGTTGGATTCGATTGGGCCCCAGCCTATAAATACTGGGGTTTTTTTGCCGAACAATCACCCTTGGTCTCGCACGCGAGCATCTTAGCAGACGACCTACCGACGAGCCGACGACAGTTGTGCCAACATCTCTCGTCCGAGCTTCGATCATTTCCGATTTTCGCTTGCTTCCTTTAGAGGTAAGCGATGTCTTCGGGTTCTTCTGCATCTTCTTCCTCTGGTCCTCATTTCCGTGAGGGCTCTCCGTCTGGAGTTCTCCTTTCGAGAACTCTTCTTCTCGCTCAACAGGGCGGTTTCCTCTAATGGGATGCCCCGTTCTCCTCGCCTGATGGCGAGCCGTCAACCATTCTGATGACTACTTCGTTGTCGATCCTGGGACTTATGTTCCCAAAGAACCTTCTGCTCATACCTCGGCGCTCGTCGGCCGGCGACAACGTTGCCGATGCTCAATGTGAAACTACCGACGAGACCCTTGAGTGGATGAAAGCTCATCTAGGGCTAGTGTTTCCGGAGGGCTATTCCATATATCATTCGAGTCAGCTTCGTGCTCATTATGTGGCGGAAGGCGGGGTTTGCATCTACGCCGAGGCCGTTCGAGCTGGCTTCCACCTTCCTTTGCATTCCTTCGCCATTCTTTCCTTTTCAAGCTGGGAGTCGCACCGTCGCAATTGACCCCCAATTCATGGAGGTCGGTTGTCGGCTTCCTAGCGGTTTGTGCACTTGCTAAGGTCCTTTCGACCACGCGTCTCTTTCTTTATTGCTTCTCAGTCAAGGCCTTTGGGGACTGGCTGTACTTCGCAGCTCGGTCTGGTCGATAGATCCTCGGTCGGATGCCCTCTTCCATTCATAATTGGAAGAGGAACTTCGTTTTTGTCCATAGCTTGACGGGGTGGCCGTTCCCGACCACCTGGTCGGTCATGGATATTTCGCCATAGGCCCTTCCGAGCTCCAAATTTCCATCGAATCCAAGCTCGCGGAGTTTGATTCTTTACAGGTGCTTGATTCACCCGACCTGTTTCAGCTCGACAGGTTGTTCAAATTGATTGCCCAGGATGATAAAGGTCATTTCCTTTCCGACGTTATCTTTTCGTGATTTGTGAGTAAAAGCTAACCAATCTGCTTCTTCTCGCAGCGATGGCCGACAAGGGCAAGTCATCGGCTGCACCCGACGTTGGCCAAGGGCGCAATACCTCACTGGCCGAACGAGCAGTGGAAAGGTTCGCAGGCCGTGGTAAGAAGAGCGCCACGAGGCTATCGAAGCGTCCGAGGGAGGAAACCGGTGTCGCAGGTCGGGAGACGAGGCGGCGATCGTCAGATCCTCGACCGACGTCATCTCAGGGACGACGCGAGCTGTCGGAGCAACCAACGGCCGACCAGCAAGTCGTGAGCCCTCAGCCATCGTTGGCGCACAGAGGAGCTTTCTGCCACTGAATGGGCTCGTCGGCGACCCCGACGAGAATGTGGGCCAGTCCTCGGTCAAGAGAGCCAATGAGATCGTGGAGGAATTCTACGGTTCCTTGCAGACTCAATTAGGCCTGGTCTTGTTCAAGAAGGCCGAGAAGTCTTAGGCAGCGGCCGACCAGCGAGTCCTCGAGGCCACGAACAAGGCAAAAGAGGCTGAGAAGGAGGCTAAAACTACCGAGAAGCTTCTGGCCGCGGAGCGACTGAAGGCACGAGAGCCGAGGAGGATGCCGCTCGGATGACCAAGGTGGTCGAGGACCTTAAAGAGGATCTCAAAGACTCTTCATACAAAGGAAGAGTTGCTCAAGGTGGCCAAGGTTCAGAGCTCGAGGCTGGCCGAGGAGGAGCGCGAAAGGATTATCGCGGAGTGCCGCGTCCCGAGAGCTGAATGTAGAGGTCGACAAGCTCTTCAGGGCTGCATACGACCATTGCATCAAGTGCCTCCGAGAACTGCATCTCGACTATGATTTGTCGGGTCTGGAAGATGCTGAGGACGAGGATGCTGGCGAGGCTCAGGACCGAGCCGAAGTCGCCGACGAGGTGCAGGCTGCTGCGGCCGAGTGGTTCCCGGGGCTGATGAGAGAGCCACGACCGTTACTTCCGATCATGCTGCTATTACCGAGGTTCGAGTGGCTGTGTCTGACGACGTTGTGGTCGATTGAATGCCTTATGTGGCAACTGGCCTTGCAACGTACCTTTTTGTTAGTGAAAATGGAAACTTACAGCTCTTTTGTCATTGCTCATTTGTCATTTAGTTCGAACTTATTCATTACATCAGACATTGTATCGGTTTCTGACGATTGCCAAAATGTCCTTGTTCGTGCCGTCCACGATTACTGCGTCGTGCCGAATACATGTCGGAAGTTATCTCGGCTTCAAATGATGCCTAAGCGACCTTGTTTAGCAAGCATGTCGTCCATGCTCATAGCGTCAAAGCAACCTCGTGGAGGTCGACAGGTCGGAGTGTGACGGATCGCCTCGTCAAGCCCGTTAAACCGATAACGTACTTGATCCGAGTCCGCCTCCCGCGAACGGGCCGAAGCCTCGCAAGGATACCAAACCACATCCGTGTAAACATAAAGGAACACACCACATTTCTATATATTTCACAAGTTTACATAGCCAAATTTCCACAAAAACTAAAAAGAAGTACAAGAGCCTGGGGCATACCCCGAGGTACAACTGAAGAAAGTAAACAACTACAAACTACAC
>JACBKR010005096.1:0-40302 GCA_014218235.1 Colocasia esculenta
CACACACCTGCGGGCACGGTATCGACTAGGAATGTATTCTATCTTTACCTGTGTGCATTGAGGATAGAGTCCTAGAAGGGTGTTTCTTCTTGCTTAAGATGAAGGACTATGATGCTATTCTTGGTCTGGATTGGCTAGAGGAGCACTATGCATTAGTAGATTGTCGTGGGAAAAAGATTGTTTTCGCATTCCTGGTGAGGATGAATTTTCTCATCCTTTGCCGAGGAACTTAGCAAGAAAGTTTGTCATCTCCGCCATGAGGGCAATGAGAATGGTGAACAAGGGTTGTGATGCTTTTCTTGCCAGCATGGTTTTAGTACCCAAGGCTGATGAGTCACTTACTCTTGCAGAGATAGATGTAGTGCAGGATTTTCCAGATGTCTTTCCTGATGATTTATCTGGATTGCCACCGGCTAGAGAGATAGAGTTCACTCTAGAGTTGCTTCCAGCACCCTCCTATCTCGAAGGCACCTTATCAGATGGCACCTGCGGAATTAGCTGAGTTAAGGAGACAGTTGCAGGATTTGTTAGATAAGGGATTTATTCGCCCTAGCGTTTCCCCTTGGGCGCACCTGTCTTATTCGTGAAGAAGAAAGATGGGTCACTTCGGTTATGCATCGATTATAGGAAGCTAAACCAAGTGACGGTGAAGAACAGTATCCCTTACCTCGAATTGATGATTTGTTTGACCAGCTGCAGAATGCATCGGTCTTTTCTAAGATTGATTTGCGTTCTGGCTATCATCAGTTGAGGATTAGAGTGAGGATGTGTCCAAGAGGGCATTTAGAACCCGTTATGGACATTATGAGTTTTTGGTCCTTCCGTTTGGTCTAACCAACGCCCCTGCAGCGTTCATGGATCTCATGAACAGGGTGTTTAGACCATATCTAGATAGTTTTGTTGTAGTATTCATTGAGGACGTGTTGGTCTACTCTCCGGATGAGGCCACACATCGTCACATTTGAGGATAGTGTTAGGGGTTCTCCGTGAGCACAAGCTGTACGCAAATTCAGCAAGTGCGATTTTTGGATGCGCGAGGTTCATTTCCTTGGGCATGTTATCTCCGGTGCTGGTGTAGCAATGGATCCAGCGAAAGTCCAAGCTGTTATGGATTGGGAGATTCCCAAGACTCCTTCAGATTCGGAGTTTTCTTGGTTTGGCGGGTTATTATCGGCGATTTATTGAGGGATTTTCATCCATCGCCGCACCACTACTCAGCTAACCAGGAAGGGAGTGAAGTTTGTCTGGTCCGAGGAGTGTGAGAGTAGTTTTCAATTATTGAAGACTAAACTCACATCGGCTCCTGTATTAGTTTTACTGAGCGGTGTAGAGGATTTTTCTATCTACACAGATGCATCTCGGATTGGCCTTGGCTGTGTGTTGATGCAGCAAGGAAGGGTAGTAGCATATGCTTCGAGAAAATTGAAGGAGCATGAGCGAAACTATCTGACTCATGATCTTGAGCTTGCGGCAGTGGTTCATGCACTGAAAATCTGGAGGCACTATCTTTATGGTGTCAGATTTGAGGTGTTCACTGACCACAAGAGCCTAAAGTATCTTTTCCCCCAAAGGAATTAACCTTAGGCAGAGAAGATGGATTGAGTTCCTGAAGGACTATGACTTCGACCTCCAGTATCATCCTGGAAAGGCGAATGTCGTAGCAGATGCCCTTAGTAGAAAGAGGTCATCTCTCCAGCAGGATTGGAAGATGTTGGAGGATGCAGCTTGTGCGATGACCGAGTTGGAGCCATCATTGTGCCAGGCTTTTGTAGCTCAGTTGTCCATTAGATCTTCGGTGTTGGATGAGGTGATCGAGCATCAGAAAACTGACCCTAGACTCCAAGAGTTAGTGGGAAAGGCGGGTATTGCTCGTGATGAGGATGGTGTGATTAGATTCCATCACCGTGTCTGTGTTCCAGACTTTGTAGATATTCGTGAGCATGTTTTAGCAGAAGCTCATAGATCTAGGTTCTCTATTCATCCGGGTAACACTAAGATGTACCGGATTTGAAGAGATCTTTTTGGTGGTCTGGCATGAAGAAGGATGTAGCTGAGTTTGTGTCTAGATGTCTAGTGTGCCAGCAAGTGAAGGCCGAGCGGCAGTGACCATCTAGTCTTATGCAGAAGATGGAGATCCCAGTTTGGAAGTGGGAAGCTGTCACTATGGATTTTGTTACGGGTTTGCCTCGATCTAGATGAGGTAATGACTCGATTGGGGTAGTGGTGGATAGATCTCGAAGACTGCGCATTTCTTGCCTATGAAGAAGCAGCCAGTAGAGAGTTTAGCTAGACTGTATGTTAGTAGTATTATTAGATTGCATGGGGTACCGAAGTCGATCATTCGGATCGAGATCTGAGATTTACTTCGAGGCTGGGAAGAGTCTTCAGGATGCGTTAGGTTCGGAGCTGAAGCTCAGTTCGGCGTTTCATCCCCAGACAATGGACAGTCCGAGAGGACTATCCAGACGCTTGAGGATATGTTGAGGGCATGTGTGCTGGATTGGAAGGATGATTAGGAGTGCCATTTACCTTTAGTGGAGTTCGCATATAACAACAGTTTTCATGCGACCATTGGCATGGCTCCATTTGAGGCTTTGTATGGTAGGCCTTGCAGATCTCCTTTGTGTTGGGAGGAGACCGGTGATAGGCAGTTGATCGGTCCGGAGTTAGTTCAGGAGACTTCGGATAAGGTCCAGCTTATTAGGAAGAGGCTTGTTGCGGCACAGGATAGACAGAAGAGTTATGCCGACAACAGGAGGAAGGATTTGGAGTTCGAGGTAGGTGAGCATGTCTTTTTGAAGATTTCGCCTACGCGTGGTGTAGTTAGATTTGCAGGCATAGTAAGTTGAGCCCTAGATTCATTGGCCCGTATGAGATTCTCCGACGATTGGGCAACGTGGCATATGAGCTAGCTTTACCTCCAACATTGGCTAGTGTTCATCCTATTTTTCACGTATCTACGCTCAGGAAGTATATCCGAGATCCGTCTCATGTTATTAGCCACGAGCCAGTGGGATCCAGCCAGATCTTTCTTATGTGGAGCAACCAGTAGCTATTCTTGATCGGAAGGATCAGCATATCCGGAACAAGAGCATTGCGTCAGTAAAGGTCTTATGGCGTAACTTCTCGTGAGAGGAGGCTACTTGGGAGCTTGAGGATGCAATGAAGAAGAAGTATCCTCAGTTGTTTGAGTATGTCAGTCTAACTTCGAGGACGAAGTTTCTTTAAGGGGAGAGGGTGTAAGCCCTTCATTTTCACCTTGTTTGCTTAAGTATATATATATATATCATATAAGTGTATACTATTGATATAGATTATTGTGCATAGTATTATTTTACGAATTGTATGAATTAGTATTATTGTAATTACATATTGTATACAAGTATATATAATATATATATATATATATATATATATATATATATATAGTTGTGTGTGTGTGGTGTGTGTGTGTGTGTTTATAGATTCTGCATATTATAAGGTGTTTTGTCGACCAGTCGGCGTCAACATCAGCTACGTTGACTAGTAATAGGCGGCAATATCGATGGACGCCCACTCTGAATAGGCGACCAGAGATGTGGACGTCAATATCCCAGACCAGTTACGTTTCCAGATCCGGAAATGCATCCGAAACTTCGCCATCTGTTTTAGAAACCGTCCCCAACGGCTCTATGACTTACCCCTTACGCATGTCTGGCCCTCAACCCTTTATATTGCCCAGTTTTCGGCCAGATCTATCCTTTTGACTCTTGGGTCAAAAACCTAGCTTTTCTGTCGAAACTCCAACTTGAATCTGGGAGATCCGACTTCGGGAGGCTTCACCCGGTGATCTGCATCGACTGGTGACAACTCTGAACATCCGGGAACGACTTCCCCACGCTGGTGTGCAGTGAAGATCAACAGAGAACCCGAATAAGGAGAGATTTGAAGGCTCTTTGGCAGGCCGAGGAGGGCTTCTCCGGCTTAAACCGTTGTTTGAGGATTTTACAAGAGGCAAGTACCCCACTAACATCAACCCTACATGTGTCTAGTATGTCCCAGGAATTTTACGGATTTTTCTCGTGTCCTGGCTGAACCCCTTCAAGTGATCTGTTAGCGTTCAGACTGTGTTTATCAGACAGGATATTAACAGCAGGATCCCTTGCCGCTAATATCATATGTTGGCGGCATCATATATTGCCGTTAACTTATAGACGGCTACCCTATGCCGTCAAGTTCTTCAGACTGCAACATTGTGCGGGTCTGCCCTTCTATAAACTTTTTCGAGATTTTCTGCATGAGGATATACAGTAAATTTTATATGATATGTAAATATACATGTTGGGGTGTACTGTGAGTTATTGTGAAATTTTGTAATCTGCCCTAATTATTAGAATTCCTTGAATGTTCGACCGACAGAATTTTTCTTCAAAACTCTCGTTTGTGAAATATGTATAGAATTTAATATCATGAAATTTCTGTACACTGTTTATGAGGTCTAATGCATGATGTAAAAATTGGGAAATTTATAATATCTGTATAGTATTAAATTTTCTGAACCGAAAAATAGTGAATATGTCTACTCAGTGTAGAAATGTTAATAATTCGTGCGAAATTAGTTAAATTCCTATTAATTGACATATAATTAGTACTGTCAGCATTCATGTATATAATAAGTTGTGGGTCCGAACATGAAAATTTATGTCAGTTTGACTATTTTTACATTTGATAACATCACTGTTAGAATTTTCAGAAATTATGCGTGATTCAGAAAAATGTGGATCTTGGTATGCATGATGGTTAGACTATGATAGATTTATGGTTAAATTTATGTCCTGAACTGATGACAATAGCTATATATGTTGTTTTACGTTAGATATTAACAAATAATGCATGTTAATATGATTAGTGTTTAATTCTGTAATTTTCAGCATGATTAGACTTGTTTTAAAACTTGGTTAATACTGAAGACAGTAGTACCATGCTAGGTAATACTGAAGAACGTAAATGTGCGAGCATGAGATGAATGTGTAAAAATTGTGCATTTAGAAGTGTGTTGAAACTTGAGAAAATGTATAAATGTGCCAATGGGTGACACTGCTACCTTAGAGGGCTGTGGAACTGTACTGTGGTAAAGTCCCCGGGGAAAGTTCAAAGTGTGTGATGTCCCATGGGCATTGGGATTAAATCTGGAGGCGAACAAGTATCGCTGGTTAGGGTGGAGAGTGCTTCTCCCGGTTCTGCACAGTAACTAAGATTTATCACTGGAATGCCTAGGTGATAGATATGTGATGTGATTTGTGTGTCCTTCTAAAGTGGTTTGGGATATGTGTCACGGCATTAAGAAATTGTGAAATGTGTTTAAGTGAAAAGAAGTGTAAATTGTGAAACTGTGTAAGTGAATATGTTTCATGTAGTTCTTATGATAACATGCAAAAGGATAAATTTCTTGTGAATGTGACATGATAGTACAAAAACAGCGAGCTTTTCATTAATGTAATGTGTTAACTATGTGAAATTTATTTTAGAATTCATGCTAAAATAGTCGTTATGAAATGTGTAAATCTATGTTTAAAATTATCAATATTTAGCATATGAATGGTTGAATGAAATTAGTTTAACATATTGAGAGTATGTAGAAAGCATGTGATAGGCTTAAGTTATATTGTACAAAAGAAATTCCATGTGTAATATGTGTAGAGATTATGCATAGGTCTCTATTTGAATAATTGTCAAATCCATGCATTATGTGTTAATGGTGTGGCATAAGGATATGGAGATTACTTAATGCATGTATGTTTAGTGTGTTTGGTGTTACTTGTTGAGTTCTTTTGAACTCATTCTTGCTTCGGCGTACAGCAGACGTTTCTACTTCTTCCGAGGAGATCGTTAGGAGCGACTCGAGCAGGAGTAGGAGATCTTGTTGTGGATTTAGCATTGTACTTTTCCTTACTTCATAGTATGTATAAAGACTCTACGTAGTCTCATGTGGACAATGTATTTATTTTATTTTCAGTTATGAAAAGTTAGTTCTCTTTCTTCTATACGGACTGTGAATAGAATGTGGATGATGGAATAAGAATTTCTTTTCAGTTCTTTCAATTCCGTTGTCATATGTTATAATTTGTGTATGTTTCAGCCTATCATACTAGTGTTGGGTAAATGTCCCACTGTGGCGACGCTTTCTATATCGACGTGGGTTGGTAGAACCGTACCGATATACAGAGGGTCGTTACAGAGGGGATCATGAAAGCAGTAATACTATCTACAAACCCCGAGGGGCTCCCAATCCACCTGGATCGAGAAGAGCACAAGAAATCCCTACCTTCCAAGAAAAAACGAACCCATTGGGGGCCCTTCACGTCGGATTGGCCACCTCCTCCTCACTCCACGCAAGCTCCACGACGTCGAGAACACGAGCACGGCCCTCCTCCTCGCCTAAAACGCACAAAGGGCAGAGAGGGAGGCGGAGCACCGCCTGAGGGGGAGGATAAGAGAGGGGAAGGAGGAAAAGGGAGAAGGGGTCGCCGGCCAAGGCCTTAAGCCTTCGATACCCAAGACGCGATGGGGCGATGCATCGCATTAAGGACCTTAACATGACAGGTCAACGCACCGCTACAAGAACGCATCCCCTAGGGACGCCGCGACAACGCTACAAGTCGTACTAACACACCTGCCACCCTGACAGGCATCATACGACCGAAGCGATGGAACCTATTGCGACCCGTTGACCAGGCGTGACAGAAAGATGCGACAGAGAAGCAAGGTGCGACAAGAACACGACGCACAAGCTCGTCGCGACAAGGATGACTGTCGCGTCAGAAACCCACGATGCGATACTAACGCGTTGCCCAGCCTGGACCGTTAGTGGCCAGTCATCCAAGACACTAGACAGAAAGCCGGGAAGCCGGGTCTTCAAATGTGGCAATCGATATTCAAGTCATACAATAATCGATGTCTAAATATAACTATAATCGATGTGAATGAAGGAATCACTGTTTTATAAAGACAATCGATGTTTTAAGACAGTTGATGTTTAAAAACAATCGATGTTTAAATTAACAACAATCAATGTTCAAATAGTCAGCAATCGATATTTAAGGCAATCGATGTTCAAATAGTCAACAATAGATATACACATCGACTGGCTATGAAAATGGTCACTAATCGATATGCTCTTCGACTGTTTAAGAAATATAATGCAGTCTGTAATATGGTGGTCATTCGGATCCGAGTTTTAATGGTTCTGGTGTGGTTCTCATGGATAATGTGGGTCATTGAGCCTTGGTTGTGGCTTTGGGTATTGTGTTAGTGTTGTGGGCCAAAAATCTGGGCCCATATGACCCATAGGTTTTCTGGTGAAGAAGGCGACGGAGTATGTCGTCACATTTTAAATGCGACGGCTACCTACGTTGCGATTCCCTTAACCGCCTTTCGTGGCACGACGCAATTGGCAACAAACAGGTCAGTCGCATTTAAGGTGTTTTAAACGCGACGCCTGCCTACGTCGCGATTTTGACTGGGCATTTAATACTTTGTTTCGAGCCAGACAGAGCAGAGGTGGTATGTCCAGTCGAGGGAAGGAGACTTTGTGGCAATGTTGGGCAGTCTCGGCTCTCTGGGAGCTTGTTCGATTCACCGAACCGCCTTTCGTGGCTCTCTGGGCATTCTTCGTACTCTTCAAGTTGGAAGGGAGACTTCCCTTGTGATTCCTATTGTTTAAGTGGTTTTAGGGCTTGTAAAACATGCTAAGTGTAGTGTGCTAAAGTTTAACCATCAATTTAATGGTTTATAGTGTGTGTGGTTTGCTGGGGGTAGAAGGAGGGCTTGATCGTCTACCTGAGAAGGTGACGGGTCAGGCCGCCGCATTTTGAACGCGACCGTTTACCCCGTTGCAATTTGATTGTGAACGTGACGTAGTTGTCCATCACGTTCATGTTTCAATTGGTGTGTTTGGACCAATTGGCATAAACGAGTCACTTAGGTCCATCACGTTTATGACTTCAGATTGCTATGTTGGTTTGAAGGCGACAGGTTGTCCTGTCACGTTCTTATCGGCTAGTTTAGTGGCGACGCTTATGTCTGTCGTGATTTGGGTTCGACTAGGTCAGTGGACTTGGTGGCAACGTGTCGGGTCATCGCGTTCATGTCGCGACACTGGGCCCTGTCGCGTTCGATTTGTAGTCCGCGACCGGTATGGTCAACGCGTTTTGAAAGTAACTTCTGTGTCCATCATGTTTCAACTTCCGAAGTGTGTTTGTGTTGGTTGGGTAGTGATGGTTCTGTGTGGGCCTAGACCTAGTTGTTTAATGTGGATTTCAGATGTTTAAGTGTAACGACCCTCTTTATACTGGTACGATTATACCGATCCACATCGATATAAAGTGTGCCATCACAGTGTGACATGTACCCAACACAACACAGTAGGTAGAGATGTACATAATTAACAAAGGAAAGTACAGCGGAAATGAAAAAGATTCTTATTCCATCATCATTACACACATCCCACAGTCTATATAGTATCAATGAAAATAAACAAAGTCCATAATTAAACAAGTCATATAACATCATGTCCACATACTAGTAAAAGAAAGTACATTCTAAGTAATAATCCACCACAAGCTCTGCTACTCCTTTCATTCGGAGTCGCTCCTCACAATGTCACCCTCAAGCACTGGGACACCTGTCTCACCTGTATATTAAAGCAAGTATGACTCTTCACAAAAGACTCAGCAAGGAACTCATTGGCAATCCTTACATATATCACATTTATGCTATCCAATTTAACAACAAGAGTAATCTTACTACATGGTTCACATCATAACAAACAAATACAATTGAATAACCTATAACATGCTATCTACATATGGTCTTAGCTTAAATCATGATATCAAATACAACTCATTCACGACATTTTTCTAATTAACTTGATCATGGAATTACACATAATTACTAACAAACTAGCATGATATCTATCACTTTTCAATGCTTTGATATCACAAAATCACACATTTTTCTTGCTTTTTTTAACATAAATATAGCATGATCACATGGTTTTACAACATTTCACATTGTAACACCTTAACACATCACTTTCACATGAACACTGCACATTTCACATATTTCACATCTTTACACATTATTTATCGTGACACATAGTCCGAACCACATAAAGAAGGACACACATATCACATAACACATACCCGTCACCTAGGCATTATAGTGACGAATCTTGGTAACTGCACAGACAGGGAGAACCCTCTCCACCCTAACCAGTGGTACTTGTCCCCCTCCAGGATTTCATCCTGATGCCCACAGGATATCACAACACATTGAGCCTTCCCATAGGGACTTTTCTACAGTACAACTCACACCTTCTATGGTAGCAGTGTCAATTTCGGCACACATTCACTTAATCACATTATCTCAATAATCACATGATTAACATCATTACATGCACTTATTGGTCCATTCACATGCATACCATTCAAACACATATATTTTAGATCACAGAACCTATCATGACTGTTAACAGTATTAAAACATGCATAATAGTACCTAACACGCCACTAATCACTGAAAATACTATTTCTTGAATAATCATGCTTAATATGGCTTTTAATACCTTACAATTGAAAATAGTACTTACAGATATTAGAATAGTCCCAAATTTTAACCATAAATCTACGCATGGAACATATCACATGGTTTAATTTTTCAGAATTTCAAGATAGTATATCTATCCTTAACATTTAACAAAGATCTCATGCAATTTAACAAGATATTTCAATTATACAGGATAAATAGTGAACAGTCGGATCTAACAGTTTCAAAACATGATACAGTAACCCTAAGTTCATGAAAATTTCTTGTAACAATATCATACCTTACATCTATTTATTCCAAATTTAGATCTATCAAAACATGTATATTTTCCCATAACAAAAATTCTATTATAGGTAATCATGATCAGAAATTCAACAGAAATTCATGGTTTGACCTAAAGACCATATCTGACCAGACAAAATTTTATCACATATGCATACCTTCACAAACCCTCGAAAAATCACATCACATGGTTGAAAACACTATTATGTAAACTAGATGAACTGACGGCAAGGAGCTTGCCGTTAGGGTGGGTAACGGCACAATCGATTTCCGTTAACTCAAGAACTTGGTGGCAATAAGGTTGTCATCAACCTCCTGTCTGCAGAAAAGTGCAGACCAAACATAAAAAATTGATGAATTTGGGGGGTCTAGGACACGAATTAAAAATCCAGAAAAATACCTAAACTCTAGGTGATAGGTCTAGGGACGAAACCCCTAAGTTACTTGCCTCTCCAAAAACCTCTGAAGATCAATTTTTTGGTGATGAAGCCCTCCTCGGACAAGCCAAAGAGGTGATGTTCTTCGCCTTGATCTGACTCCCACGCTTGTGCAGTTGATCCCCCGGCGTTAGGAGAGTTCCTTCACCTCCAATAGAGTCTCCCAAACGCAGAAGATTGCTGGAGAAGCCTTCCAATCGCCAGATGAACCCTTTTAAACCCTCTCTTTTCGCTCCCCGAAACCTAGAAAAACTTTCTTCTGGAGCAAAGTCCTCTCCCAACCGAGATGTCTAGGTTAAATAGGCAATAGAATCAGGGAAACCTAGGTATAAGAGTCATGACCGTTTGGGGATGGGTTTCCTAATTAGACTCTGGAGAAAATGGACAGCTACAGATCTGGAATCCCAAACGTAGCTGGAGAAATAAATGGCCACATAGCTGTCGTCAAACAAAAATAGGCATCAATCGATGTTGACGTCTATCTCTTCTGGCCACACAGTCAATGACACAAAAGTTGCCGTCAACAAGCTCTTAGTCAAGGGATGTTGACGCAACAAAACATCAAAACATGCACAAAAATGAAGGGCCTTACATTAAGTGTGTTTAGTATTAGTAAAGCATGACATAGGGTTAATGGTTTGGTTTATGGTAGTTAGGGTGTTTTATTAGTATGTAAATTATGATTATGTTAATCATGTTCAGCATGTAATTATGTTATCATATGGAAGTTTAGTGGTTATTGTTCTTAGTGGTATGTGTTGCAATGGAGGTCATATATTGACCATGACAAGCAAGTTTAGAATATGATTGACTGTGGCTTGTGAATTATCATGGTATTAGAATGTAAGTTGTATGATTATTATAAATATCGTCATGGCTTATGTGTTTGCCGAGTTTGGTGGTCCGGAACCTATTCTGGAATGCCTCTTTAGTCGGGTACCCCAAGTTTGTGTGAGCTAGGCACATTAGTGCTCGAGGTTTCTCTCGTACTGTGTGTACTATCGAGGTATGTGTCATCTTACTAGACACCCTCACTCCTATGTTTGAGTTGTACGTTCGGCTGAGGGAAAGACAGCAATGGGGCAGCGACTTGTGTGAGAGTTTGTGTTTGGTCTCTCGTAGCACGCTCGTGGTTGGGAGTATGGACACCAGTAGACGTACTGGTCTCTAGCTAGTCCTGTTTTCTAGTGCCTCATTTTAGGGAGCTCAGGCTAGAGTCTCTAAAGGTGTCAGGCATGGGCCTGTAGTTGTGTGGTATGCAGGTGTGATGTTGGTTGGTCTCTACAGTTCTTTGGCTTTACTGTGTGGTTGTAGAGTGGCAGTTGGACCTTACGTCTGTGGCTGCGATACTGAGAGGTAGTTCTTGTGTTGTGAGTCCGGGTTGGATACTGGCGTCATGAACCAGTAGTTTTTACCAGCATTGCTGCGGCGTTCCTTTCGACTCGAGCTTTGCCAATGGTTGTGGCTTGTGAGTGGTGACCCACGGTTGTGGTTTCTACTCGTTTGTGGTGTGCCTTGTTAGTGGCACCGTTGTGTGTTCAGTTCAGTTGTGATACCTCGTGGTTGTAGGTACTTGTACCCTTTGGGGTAGTTTGTTGTTGTGGCATGCTGTGTGCCATCCCTTATCAGGTGTTGAGGTGGACCTATGCTCCGTGGAGGTCGTGTTGTAGGACCTTCCACTCGTTGTGTTGTACCCTTCTATGGGTTGCCTTCCGGTGTGTTTTGTTAATTCAGTATGTGGTGGACTGGCTCTTTATTGACAGTCCCGTTACCGTTCGTAGTTTGCCTATGTGGCTTGCATCGTAGTTATTTTAGTTTTGGTGGACTGGTGTTTATATACAGTCCAACGATTTTCTTTACTTTTCGGGAGTAGTGTTGATTGGTGAGTTTATATTTAATTACAGTTAATTACATTTACTATTAGCACGTTTTGCTTCAGTAATTCTTTTGTGAGTGTTGCCAGTGAGACCCTGGGGGTTGAGGTTCCGTTCCTTCATGTTGTTAGTGGTTTGTGGTTGTTTTTGGGAGGTCTCTGTTGAGCCTGTGACTTTTTTAGGCTCACTCCCTTACAGTACCTTTCAAGTGTTAGCACTGTGTTTGATGGGGCAGCAATGTCGTGGTAGACTTGTACCACCAGCAGATGAGTTTTAGTTATTGTTGTGTGAGCTTTGCTCCCTCGGGGTATGCCCCAGGTATTTGTACTTTTCTCTTGGACATGTAATAATGTATTGGGACAATGTAAATGAGTGTGAGTACATGTACTTTCTTATATCTTATACTCTTGTGGTTTGTCTTTTATATTTTTACTAGACACGTGTGTGAGATATCCCTTGCGAGACTTCGGTCTGTTCGTGGGAGGCAGGTCTGGATATGGAATCTATTAGGCATAAATATCGAGAGTCGCTACACAGTCAGTCGAAGTGAGACTTCGACTGATCAAACTAACACGTAGTCGGTTGAAGTGAAGCTTCGGATATGACGAAGTGTAACTTCAGATATGACGAAGTGAACTTCGGATATGACGAAGTTCACTTCAGATGAACAAAAACTAATGTTCGCAGTCGAAGCTCAAACACGCAGTCAGTCGAAGTGAACTTCGTATATAGCTTTAGATATGACGAAGTTAACTTCAAATATAACGACGTTAGACTTCGACTGATGAAGACAAAAACAAGCATGACGAAGTGTCAGCTTCGGATATGACGAAGTGGACTTCAGATATGACGAAGCTAGCTTCATATATGACGAACTAAGCTGCGACTGGTCATGATAAAAACGTGCATAACGAAGTTGAAACTCAGTGTAAATCTGAAGTGATAATGCAAGAATATATTGTATTCATGGGAGAAAAATGATATAAAATATATTAATGATATTTTAAGTTAAACATGGGTTTCATTATCACCAAAATAAAAGGATAAAATATAGAAGTGGTTCAACTGTAGTATGGTTCGTCCATCCACAACGAAGGATCATCGATGTCCCCACCAATTCTCCGGGGGTGAGGAGAGCTCGACTCTGTCGAGTGAAGGTCAAGTCCACTCTCGTACTGCTCCAACATGTCTGGGTCCAAGCGTTGCAAGTCTTGCCAGCTAACCCACGAGTCTTCCGATGCTGGCCGGTCCTTCCACCGAACAAGGTAGCGGTGATACACCCGATTTTTGGTGGCGGTGATTTGATTATCAAGTATCTTATCCACATGCTCATACCGACCACACTTTTGGGCTGGTGGACTCTCCAAGGTGGGCTCACTCTCAAGGGGTGGAGATGTCTCGAAAAGATCACTAGGAATCATCGTTGGTGCTTTATAGGGTACAAGGTCTCCCACATTGAAAGTATGGCTCCATAGTCTGAGAGTATGGCCACTTCATAGGCATTTCTACCTATTCTCTTTAGGATCTGAAAGGGTCCTACCCTGCGGGCTTGTAGCTTGGAAGTGGCTCTTGGAAAGAGTCTCTCAGCTCTCATCATGAAAAGATCCCCCTCTTGAAACTCTTGGTATCGTTTGTGAGAATCAGTGAACCGCTTGTAATTCTCATTGCTCAAGTTGATTTGCCGGCTGATTTGACCATGTAGATCCCTAATGTGTTGGGAAAAAGACTCGATAGACTCAGAAACTCTAGTATGAGGAGGTAGTGGTAGTAGATCTATGTGTTTTCTAGCCTTATATCTATGCACAACCTCAAATGGACTCTTTCCTATGGACCTATTGACAGAGTTATTATAGGCAAATCCGGCCTTAGGAGGGATGAGGTCCCAATTTCCTTGATGATCTCCCACAAGGCATCTAAGAAGATTGCCTAGACTCCGATTGACCACTTTGGTTTGACCATCCGTTTGAGGACGATATGCAGTGGAAAGTTTGAGGAGTGTTCTCATTAAGTGCCAAAGGGTCTTCCAAAAGTAACTCATGAACTTCACATCCCTATCAGACACTATGGTTTTAGGCAACCCATGAAGATGAACAACCTCATCAAAGAAGAGTTTTGCTATCTTAGAAGCATCTAAGGTTTGGTTGCAAGGAATGAAGTAGGCCCTTTTAGAGAATCAATCAACTACTAAAAGAATAGAATCATTCTTTCTAGCGGTTCGAGGAAGATGACAAAGTCCATACTAAGATCATGCCATGGTTGATTGGGTAGAGGCAAGGGAGTGTAGAGACCCGTGTTTTGCTTAGTTTGTTTGGCCATGGCACAAGTGCGACATTGGGCAACAATTTTGGCAACGTCCCTTTTCATGGAAGGCCAATAGAATTGACTTTCTACTGCCTCAATGGTCTTGTTTCTTCCAAAATGGCCAGCTAATCCTCCCACATGGATTTCCTATATTAAGAAGTTTCTTATAGAGTTTTGGGAACACATAAGTGGGATCCCCCAAAAGGTATCCATCATGTAGGAGGTAGTCATCATTTTCCTTCAGTACTTTTGTGATGAGATTGACATAGATTTTTCCGAAGTCTAGAAACTCGGGACAGCTATCCTTGAGCCTATCAAAGCTCGTGATTTCAACTTGGACAGTGGTCAATAACATGGATCTCTGACTTAAGGCGTCAGCCACTCGATTTTCATTCATGGCCTTGTGCTTAAGGACAAAAGTGTATCCTTGAGAAATTCCACCCATCTAGCATGTCTTGCATTCAACGTTTTTTTAGAATTGAGAAATCTTAAGGCTTCATGATCAAAATAAAGCACAAACTCTTGGGGAAGAAGGTAGTGACACCAGCGATTGTACCACGGCATAAAATTCTTTGTCATATGCAAAATATTTGAGCCGGGAATCATTAAGTTTTTTGCTAAAGAATGCCACGGGATGTCCTTCTTGGCTGAGCACTCTCCCTATACCAACTCCTGAAGCATCACAAGTGACTTCAAAGACTTGAGAGAAGTTAGGCAATTTGAGGATGGGAGCTCAGGTCATCTTTTCTTTGATCTCTTGGAAAGCTTTAGAAGCAAATTTTGTCCATTCAAATGTCCCCTTTTTCAAACAACTTGTGATGGGTACAGTGATGGTGCTAAAGTTTCTTATAAATCTTCTATAGAATGTAGCTAAACCATGTAAACTTCTGACATCATGGATGGTTTTGGCTCAGGCCAATCTAAAATTTCTTGAATTTTCTCGGGATCAGCAACCACTTCTTGAACAGACACAATGAACCCCAAGAAAGTGACCTTGTCAGTTATGAACTCACATTTTTTTAGATTTGCAAGGAGACTCTCCTTTCTTAAGGTAAGACATACTTTCCTCAAATGCTCAAGGTGTTCTTCCTTAGTCTTACTATAAATGAGAATGTCATCAAAGTAGACTACAAGGAAGTCGCCTATGTTTGGTCTTAGGACTTCAGTCATTAATCTCATGAAAGTGCTCGAGGCATTTGTGAGCCCAAATGGCATAACCAACCATTTATACAATCCACCAGCTTTAATTTGAAGGTTGTTTCCATTCGTCCCCTGGCCGAATACAAACTTGATGGTATCCACTCTTGAGGTCTATCTTGGAAAAGATAGTGGAACTAGCAAGCATATCATTGAGCCTAGGGATGGGAAATCTATACTTAACAATGATTTTGTTGATTGCTCAGCTATCTACACACATTCTCCATGTTCCATCTTTCTTAGGTGTGAGAAGGGCAGGGACCACACAAGGACTTTTGCTTATTTGAATGAATCACTTTCTGATGAGTTCCTTAATTTGTCTTTTCAATTCAGAATGATCAATGGGGTTGAGCCTATAATGAGGGAGATTTGGAAAGGTGGCTCCGAGAATAAGATCAATAGCATGTTGGACATCATGCATGGGTGGGAGCCGATGATTCGGGAGGTCCTTGGGGAACACATCTTGGAATTCTTCTAAAAGGATTTTGACTTCGAAAGATGGAGTCTTTCCATCTTCTTTGCTAGTTATGGTGACGAAAATGGCACAAATGGGTGTGTCATAGATGAGTTTATTTTCAAATTGTTTGTAGCTCATTAAATGGAGGGTTTTGATAGGAGTGCCCTTCTTTGAGGTTTCCACATGTTGCTGGGGCACTAAGGTGTCAAAGGTAGGGACAACTGACTCCCTTTTGGGTTTTGAGTGATGGTTTTTGGGTTCTTGAGAGGTTTGGTCCTTAGCTTGGAGGTGACAAGGAGGGACACAAGTAAGTTGAATCTTTTTCCCTTCATGGATAAAAAAGCGTTGGTTGGACCTACCATAAATGGTCAAATCCACATCATACATCCATGGTCTTCCTAAGATGATTCCTCCCACATCCATTGGTTTCACATCACACCAAATCATGCCAAGATATGAGTTGAAATGAATAGGTACTTGGCATGTGGAGTCAATGAAGATTGAGGTCTTGTTGACCCAACAAACTTGGTAGGGGTGAGAGTGATTCATAATGGGCAACCCTGTCTTGGCAACAAATTATGAGGAAATGGCATTGATGCAACTACCGCTATCCAAGATGACCCTAAAAGGTTGTCTATTTATCTTGATAAAGGTCTGAAAAATAGATCCCCGACGCCAATCCTCCTCTTGTGGCTTAGCCATGCCACACCGGACAACGTCTAACTCAGCTTGGTCTTTGGTGGAGTCCTCTTGGCTCTCTTGACGTTCTTCTTCTTCAAAATACTCTAAGAGTGATTGGTCGGGTGTGTACTCTTCTTCAATGATGGGAGTAACTAACAATGGTTCTTCCCATTCCCCAAAATATAAACCTTGAGTATTTTTGGTCAGACATTGGTTGGCAAGATGACCAAATCCTTGACATCAGAAACATTGGATTTTATGGCCTTTAGAGGAGTCTCCTATTATCAATTCCTTGCCTTTGTTTGGTTTGTGGTTGGGGCAGGGGTTGGCAGGGGTATGATTGGGTTGTTGGTTTTGTTGGGGATTGGAGTTTTGAGGATGTGATTGGTGTGGTTTCCTCCCCGAGACAAATTACCCTTTGGGTCAGGTGTCCTAGAAGTGGAGTTTTTGAAAGTCCTTTGAAATTTTTCTACATTCCGAGCCACTTGGTAGGAATGCTCTAGGGACTCAACATACCTCAAGTATAGCTCACATTGGATGTTCTCATTTAGGCATGTTCGGAACCTAGAAAGAGTGACTCTAGGATCCTCATCGATCCCACACCTTAAAAGGTACCATCGAAAATTTTGATATATTCAGTGATGGATTTTCCCTCTTGGGCCAACTTCTGCCATTCATCTAAAAGATGGTGATTGTATGATGGTGGAAGATACTTTTCCCTTAGCTTCAACTTCATGTCTTACAAAGTATCTATGGGTTCTCTCCTCCAAATTTCCTGAAGCCTTTCAATGTTAATCCAATAGGATTTGGCTTGATCTAGGAGTTTCATCTTTGCCAATGTTACTTTCCTAGTGTTGGGCATGGGATACCAATCAAAGTACTGGTCCATGGCTACTTCCCAATCAAGGCACACCTTTGGTTCATGTGATCCCTCAAAGGTAGGGGCATTGACCTTAACATGCTTGAGGATATGGGCTTCTTGTTCCCTCTCATTTGCCAAGTGTCGTTGGGCTATCCCTCACTGGTTTCTCTGGTTTCTAATGGGTTCTAGGGACTCATTCCTACCCTCACTGTCATTTTCAGATTGGAATTCTCGTTGGGCTCACCGGTCACGGCCTTGGCGTGGGTGTGAAACTTGGTTTCTCCTTGTTGGTCATTTAGGGGCACTTCTAGATTTCCTACCCGTTGTTCGAGGGTCTGAACAGAAGTGCTAAGAATGTGGAATTGATCCTTCATGTCGGTAATACCAGCTAAGATGGCCTCTAGGGTTGGAGGATCCATGGTGGGGTTGTTGGTGTTAATATCAAACCGGTAATGAACTCCTCTATGGGTGCGCATGCAACCTGAACCAAAAAGACTGTATGCTGGACAGAACTCAAAGTGAATGAGTGCAGACGTGTCCCTAAGACCTTGGATTGATAGAACAAACTAACAACTTGACTTTGATACCAATTTGATGCGGAACAACCTTGGACATAGCAGGCGTATAGAAGTCTGAAACACCGAGAATTAACGAACAGTTCACATGTCACACAAACTCACCTTGGTTTCAGGATGGCCTTGGAATGATGGGCTGACCAGCAGTAGCCCCAGGGGTAAACTCCTCAGAGATGAGAACATGGCCACATGCTCAAGTTTGGATGCTCACTCACAAGGTGGACAACCCTCGCTACAAAGTAAGGGGTCACTCGCTCTCAAGTACAACGGCGATATCACTCAATAATGAAAGGAATTTTGGATCAGACACTTCTCACTCATCGGTGTGGCTCATAAAAGATATGAGAAAATCAAAATACCAGACGGGGTGATCAGCCACTTACCAAGTCGGTTTGAGAGAACACGACACTGATCAGAGACGAGGGTGAGTGGGGAAACGTGCTACGCACCCGCACATTGCATTGATGGAGACTTGAGTCGAACAAGATGCTTATACAACCAAATTTAAACCTCTACACAGAGAGGGTGATCAAGGGGTGGGGGATCGGGGTACAACAGTACCTCTCATAGATGCAAACACAGGAAAGATATGGCGGTTTCGACATTGGACTGATTGGCGCAGCAGCACGGAGACCATGGAGATGGGCTGACTTCTGGAGCAACAATGTTGCATCAATGATCAGTGGTGGGAAGAAGTGTGAAGGAGGGGGGGTCACAGCAAGCGAGGTAGTAGCTTGAAGAGGCGCAGTAGCTCCATGGTCAGCAGCTTATGGGAGAGGTCAGCAACAGTCCACGGTCGTTGGTCAGCAGCTCCATGGATGGCAGTCAATAGAAGGTGAGGACAAAGGCTTGAGGGAGGAAGGTCCAAGATTTCTACCACGGTTGGTGATGTGAAAAATCTACAGCAACGATGGGAGGTCACTACAGGAGGTGGCAGCGGGTCGACAATGTGAAGCAAAAGCTAGTGGCGGTAGTAGTTCGAATTCGTCGTGTAGCAGCTCAGTGTCGTCGTGCAGAAAGCAACAAGTAGAGTGGAAGGGAGGTGAAATCTAAGCAGAGGAGAATGAGAGGGAGAGCTGGTAGGGGCGCAACAAGCTTCTTGGGCTGGTGTTGGGGTTGGGTTGAGAGGATGTGGTTGGGGAGTTATGGTGTCTTTTAGGGAGTCTATAGGGCTATCTTGGGAGGTGGGAAAAGAGGCTATGGGAAGTGTGGGAGTCTTTAATTGGTCTTGGTTTAGGGGAAAAGTAGCATAGGGAAGTGAAAGGATGCTTGGGAGATTGGAAGAATTAATGAGAGGTAGTTAATGTTTCTAGGGAGGTGAAAGGGTTGCTGAGATGGAGGGTAAGGTGGAGGTGATGTGGAGGGCCACTAGGGTTGACTTGGTACTTGGGGAAAGGGGAGAAGACAGAAGAGAGAGAGAGGGTCGACCTAGAGAGAGAAAGGGGTGACTTAGGCCTAGAGAGAGTAGAAAGACAGAGAGAGAGAGATGCACTCTTGGCTCGCAACAAGCAACATGCTTTCATATTCAAAATTCACCATTAGCTTACAAGGGAGCCTTGGGGTCCTATTTATAGGCCCTCAAGTTTTACATGACCAAAATGCCCATGTCCTTTTAGTTTAATAACAAAAATAACCTAGACCCATCTAATTGACCAAAACATAGGTCAATGATGCTAAAGAAAGGGAAATTACTTTAACATGACTCAAATAAAGTGCAAAATACATCAATAAAGTGAAAATAACATAATAGTAGCTAGATATGGCCGGTGAAGGTAGACTCCAACATCACATGTGGTAGTATGGTCCGTCCATCCACAACGAAGGACCATCAGTGTCCCAACCATGGAGCCTAAGAGGTTTCTAGTTGAGGTGTTGGTGTAGGTGTGGTGGTTTCTTAGTGTACTGAAGGAATAGAAGGTTGACCTTGAGAGGTTTTGGAATAAGGTTTGGAAGGAGGTACCTTGGACCCGAATTTTACCACTCTTTTTTTAAATTTACGTTCAAATACCTAATTGAGAGTCCCTTAGGGAGAGTCAGTCTTCCCTTCTTTTGCTACTGCTACTGTTGGTTATGTTACTTCTATTGTTGTTGATGCTTCGGCTAGTTCTACTTTTGTTGCTGTTGATGCTGGTTCTGCTGCTATTGCTTCTGGTTCTATTGTAGGCATTGTACTACTCTATACAGGTATGCTGCCTTTATTCTAACTACAGATAAATTGAAAAACATATCCTTTAGTTGTTGCATTTCATCAAACATTAAGTCAATTTTTTACATCAGTCTGATGGAATTGCATCTGAATGATGCTAATCATCTCTTGTTGCTTCAGAATCAAATTATACACATCATCAATTGACTTGCCTCCATTTGTCTCCCCATGAGTCCATGGCTGTTGAGAGGGTCTAGAAGTCTCAACAAGTGAGGGAGGAATGTGATGATGGTGCTATGCTGCTCTTCAATATTTTCATCAATGGGCATGCTAGGCTGTGCTGGTGCATCATCTTCTTCTATAATAGTTTTGCCCTTAATGTCACTTATTACTCGGGCAATTATCTCTTCATGAATTTGTTCCTTCTCCTTTGTTGTTGGAGGTGCCACTTCAGCTTGCTCATCTTCAACTTCTGCTATTAGAACTGGTGGAGAAACTAAGGACACATTTGTCATAATATCAACAAATATTTCATTAAAGCAATCTAGCACAAGATCCTTAGTCCAAATATTTTGGGCTTTGTCCACTACGGTGTAATGGCTTCTCCTCAGTGTTGATAGCCCAATACTTTCCTTCATCTGAGTTGCAATTTCATTTGCCAGATCAACATTATTCATCTTGAACAAGACTGTCAACAGTGGTCCATAAGACAATGACTCATTTAAGTTCATAGACCTAATCATCATGTCTATTATTATTGATGCTAGATTCACAAGATGTCTCTAAATAGCCTAAAACAACATAGTTCCATCCCTGGAGGAGATGGATGAGTGTGTGCCTACCCTTGGAGGGGCAATGTTGGTGATGATGGCATGCAATATTCTCTTCTCAGCTGACAATTGGTTGATCAACAAACCTTTCTTATGAATATCCCCCTTGGTTCCAATGATACCCAATCGTTGTCTTTCCAAAGTGACTACATCACTGGCCCTATGGCCAATCTTTGGACATTCCAAGACTTCTACAAGAATATCTTCAGAAACTTTAATCTTCTTTCCTTTTACACTAGCTTCTAAAGTCTCATCTTTTGTCATCTTCAAGGCAACATATAAAGCTTTAACCACGTCTTCATATATTGGCTCTTGGATTTCACATAATCTTTTCCAACCCATGGCTTCAACTGTGTTAGCAACCAAAGCTAGGCTTCCTGTCAGCTGAGAAATGTCTACACATTTTTCGACGCAAATAGAGGTCTTGATTCCAAAAAGCCTTTTGAATTGGTCGGGAGTCAAAAAGGAGGCGTCCAAAGCCCTAGACGAGGCCATCTAGAAAAAGAAAAATCTATATGAATGATTTTGAGGAGAATGGAAAGGGTGAATGAAATACACAAAATAGGGGTAAAGATCCTACTTTCTTAAGATTTTGAAGAGGAGGAAGAGAAGAATAGTAGGAAATCTTCAGAGTTGAGCATAGGTGCGAGAAGCAGCACATCGACAAAGATGTCAAAGGTTGTAAATGGTAGTAGGTAGGAGTGAAGGAGAACAAGACGTATTTATAAAGAGAATTTCTTTGATAGATAGATTGCAGAAGATCAAGGGTTGGTAGTCGAAGTCGATTAAGATCAACGATTGAGATTAAATCTTTGACTGCAAAAAAAGGATGTTTTGTAACGACCCGACCTCTCGGACCCCTCGCCGGGGACCCCGAGGATCGCGCCGCCACCCACGGATCTGAAGACCCAGAAGGGTTATATGAAAAAGTCTAGTGAGATATGTACTGAGTTCAAATAACTATAATAATCTGTATATTATACAAAAGGGTTGTACAACGCGTCCCAAGCAAAAGCACATGTACAAGAAGAAAGGTGCAGTCTTAAGAGGCATACCCCGAGGACTTGCAAAACACAACTCTCAGCTCACTCGGGTACAAGAGCTCACAACACTCGCTCTCATGCTGCTGCTGACAACACACGGCGCCATAGCCGCCTCTGCAACCCGTCCGACACCGAGCTCCCGCAACGACGAGCCCCTAGCTGAAGGAAGTAGGGGGGGTGAGCCTCACTAACAAGGCCCAGTAGGGATTACCAGTCCCTCACCATCTAGAGCAGCAGGAACTCCGAAAACAGGAAACTACACTAGAAAGCTGTAAAGCGAGGAACACCTACAGCATGGTACTACTAAGCAGCAGAAGAGAAGATCGCAACGCCATGACTACCAACTGAGGTCGGGCAACACACACGACTCTCGCAAAAACCAACGGAGTCAAGCACAAAGCGGACGCAGCGCTCGGCACACCTACCGAGACCATGGAACAACCAAGTGAGAACGACATCTCACTGCAAGCACGGCCACCTCAGACCTCTACAAGGTCGAGGGCCCACAAGCAGAACCCCCCGGACCCCAGACACACAACCAAGTCGAGAAGCTACACATGCGGTGCCATCACGGGCTGGCACCCAAAAATGGGACCTCGGAACCGAGAGAACACCGAAGCGGAACCACCAGAAGCACGGGTCTGCCCAAGGCCAGACCAACGATGCCCACGGAAACTAGGCACAGTCGGGCTATAACCACCATGCAAGCTCGGGCAATGAGGAACACTTGAAACGTCGTGAGGAAAACGCCATCACAACAACAACAACCAAGCCACCGCTGCTAGCAGCTAAGAGGGGGACCCGTAGTCCACGCGCTCTGCTCACTAGCCTAGCTCCTGCCTCCGCCCCCGCGCTAGGGCGAGACAGAGCCGCCACAGAACACACAACACACGCAACACCGCAGCCTGGCCAAGCTGTGGCCTCACGCCTGACACCACTACGTGGCTCCGGAACCAACACAGAGAGAGGCAGTGAGACAAGGGACTGTCTGGTCTACGCCAGGAAAGCACTCCGAACCCCTCAGCGTCCCAGACCCAGACAAGAGAGCTCTACAAACGACTCAGCGCCGCTGTCCAAACCTCATTTTCCCCTCAGCTCCACAGTCCGCCCTGTCGGCTGCCAACTCGAGCACACTCGTACCCCGGAGTACTCCCTCAACAGGCTCCTGAGGACGGGGGTCCCAAGCAACGGAGACAACCTCTCAACGGGACAAGCCCTCAAGTGCCAAGCACCGGGCGAAAAGGCGGGGCAGCACAACAAGAACCACGCCACACTACTGGCTTGCAACACACGACATGCCCAGCAAGCACGAGGCATGCACAGACCCTCAAGAGGGTCGACGGCCAAGCAAACACGTACGGAAAAGTCGGAGTCTCGGAACACTACCAGCTAGAATGGAAACCCATCGCTCTGCTAATAATCGAGTGATCGTCAGTCAATCGATTATTACACAGACGCGACCTTCTGGCACCACTGCCAGGACACGGCCACGAAGGTGTCACCTTCGGTCACTGAACGCGGGGAGGCAGCCAGCCGCGTTCCCTACCGGAAGGTCCTAAGGGCAAAGCTTTCTCTGGCACACGCCGACACACAAACCGGCCACGGAAACCACCCGAGGCAGCACAGGCACTGTCGCGCCCCCACAGGCCGTCGAGATGCCATCGCGACGGGGAAGGGGGCCGCGAAAATAGCCTTAATGCGACGGGGCAGCGCGTCGCGACAGCCTCCCTGTCGCGACGAGAAACTAGGTCTCGACAGTGAACCTTATCGTGACCGCCAACCGTGCCGCGATAAGGTCGCGCCCGACAGGGGCGACGCCTCTACTGATGTCGCAACGCATCGTGCGGTCGCGACACCAGCAGGGAGACAGACCAACGGGATCCTCAATCCCGGGCCGCCCACAAACCATACAAGCATGCACACACGGGGAGGGGAGCATAGGGAAAGCAGTAAAGCTATCTATAAAACCCCGAGGGCTCCCGATCCACCGGATGGGAGAGGGCACAAGAAATTCCTACCTTAAACGAAGAACCGAACCCCGTAGGGCCCTTCTCGCCGGTTGGCCACCTCCTCCTCACTCCACGCACGCCGCTCCGCCGCTCCGCATGAGCCGCCGACCTCCACCACGCCCGATCTCCGGAGGGGAGCCTCCCCACCGCCGGAGAAGAGGGGGAAGGGAGAAAGAGGGAAAAATAGGGGGAGGGGTAGCCGGCCTGCGCCTAAAGCGCCCGTCACCCAGAACGCGACGGCCCGCCCCGTCGCATTACGAACCTTAACGCGACGGGCCCACCGACCGCGACAAGAAAGCGCCCCCCAAGGGCGCCGCGACAACGTGACAGGTCGTACTGACACACCTGCCACCCTGACAGGTGTCAGACGATCAGACAGCGCAACACGACAAAACACTATCGCGGCCCGTTGACCGGGGGCTACAAGAATGCGACGGGCAACCCGGCTCGACAAGAACGCGACGCACAGACTCGCCGTGACACGGATGACTGTCGCGGTGGGCATCCCCGACGCGACACGAGTCATCCCAGACACCGGAAGGAACGCCGGGAAGCCGGGTCTTACATGTTTGGAGAGAGAGAGAGGTGTTTTATATTACATTTTTATATAATAGATTATTGAAAATTTTTATTATTCTTATTAAATTAATCAAATGAAGTTCGACTACAAGTTATCACAACTTCGACTTCATAAACTTCGACTCCAACTTCGACTCTAGTTATGCAACTTCGACTAAAGGCACAACTTCAACTCTAGTGGAGTGACTTCGACTCCCACTTCAGCTGTAGTTATCAACTACGACTTGTGAGAAGTTCGATTGATGAATGGCCTTAGTCGAAATGATGATAGTTTACAAAGGATTTTAGCATTTAGCATTTTAGTGATATGCTAGTATGTTTTATTCAGAATTACGCATACCAATTTCACTTCTTATTATAGTAAATATATCTTCAAAAAGTGGTTTAGTAAATATATCTGGTACTTGGTGATTAGTATCAACAAATTCAAGTAAAATATCATCATTACTTACATGGTCCCTAATGAAATGATGTCTGACCTCAATGTGCTTGGCTCTTGAGTACTGGATTGGATTCTTGATCAGGTTGATTGCACTTGTATTGTCACACAGCATAAGAATTTCATTCAATTTGTAACCATAGTCTTCTAGTTAAAGTTTGATCTATAGTAGTTGAGTACAACAACTTCCAGGTGCAATGTATTTTGCTTCTGTTGTGGACAATGCTACTGAATTTTACTTTCTGGAAAACCAAAAAATCAAACAACCTGCAAGAAATTAACATGTACCACTGGTGCTTTTTCTAACTATTTTGCATCCAGCGTAGCCAGCATCACTGTATCCAAGCATAATCAATATTGAACATCTAGGATACCATAATCTCAATTTTATTGTATTTATAAGATATCTGAAAATTCTTTTAACAACATTTAAATGAGATTCTTTGAGATCAGCCTAAAACCTAGCACACAAATATAGACTGAATATTATATTTGGTCTACTTGCAATCAGATGAAGTAGTGAACCAATCATTCCTCTATAGATCTTTTACCTATATTTTTGTCAGTTAGATCACTATCTAACTTTATGACTGAGCTCATGAGAATTCCTAATGACTTACACTTGTCAAAACTAAATTTCTTGAGCAAATATGATATGCATTTGGTTTTGGTCTACTTGATTTGCAAGCCAAAGAAATAATTAAGTTCACCTATCATGCTCAATTCAAATTCACTTTGCATTAGATTTTCAAAGTTTACAAAGTCACTCATTTGAAGCACCAAAGATAATATCATCAATATATATTTGTACAATCAAGATCCCTTCTGAGAATTTTTTTATAAATAAAGTACTATCTACTTTACCTCTTAAGAAACCATGTGATAATAGATAAGTACTTAGTCTTTCACACCAAGCTCTTGGAGCTTGTTTCAGACCATATAGTGCAATCCTTAGGCGAAAAATATGATCTAGATATTTAGTATCTTCAAAACTAGGCAGTTGCTCAACAAAAACTTCTTCATTAATGAAACCATTAAGAAAATCACTTTTCACATCCATTTGATATAGATTAATATTCAATGAGTATGCATGTGCTAGCAAAATTCTGATTGCCTCTAGTCTAGCAACTGGAGCATATGTTTTATCAAAATCAAAGCTTTCCTCTTGGGAATATCTTTGTGCTACTGGTCTGATCTTGTTTCTAGTAATTACTCCTGATTCATCTATTTTGTTTCTAATAACTCATTTGGTTCCAATACTGGAGGATCAGAAAGTTTAGGCACAAGAGTCCAAACTTGATTGCATTAGAACTCGTTAAGTTCGTCCGACATAGCTAGGATGCAAGATTCATCTTCCAGTGCATCATTGATTGTCATAGGCTCAATTTGAGATACAAATGCAAGATAATCACATGGAATAGACATACCTTGAGTTCTTTCTGTATCTTGAGAATCACTTATAATATTTTCTTTTGGATAATCTTTGTGATACCTACACTCCTTTGGTAATTCTTCAGGTGTTTCTTCTTATTGTTGTAGTTCTTCCAAAGGAGGGTCTTCTTCTTTATCTTCTTCCAGAGTGATTTGCACTAAATCCCTGCTCAAATCTTCAAAAACATCTTCTTCTTCTTTTCTTCTTATAAAGGGGTTAGTTTCATCAAACAAAATATGTACAGTATGTTCAATTACCAATATTTTTTTGTTGAATACTCTATATCCTCTAGGCTTTAAAATGTATCCTAATAAAAATCATTCAACTTTTAGCATCTAGTTTTCCTAAATTATCCTTTCCATTATTTAAAATGAACACTTACAACCAAATGGTTGGAGATGACTAATGCTTGGCTTTTTATCCTTGCAGAGCTCATAGGGAGTCTTCTTCAGTATTGGTCTGATCATACCTCTATTGATGATATAGCAAGTTGTGTTGACTGCTTCTGGCCAGAAGTTATCTTGGTACATTATATTCTGACAACATAGTTTTGGCCATGTCTAGCAAAGTTCTATTCTTTCTTTTTGCTACATCATTCTGTTGAGGAGTTCTTGATGCAGAAAAATTATGTTGAATGTCATTTCCTTCACAGAATCTAACAAAGTCCTCATTCTTGAATTCTCCACCATGATCTGATCGAATACTAATTGTTTCATGCTTTTAACTTTTCTGTACTATTTTGCTGAACTTGAGGAAAGTATAAAATGTTTTTGATTTGGCTTCTAAGAATGATACACAAGTGAACCTTGTGTAATCATCAACAATTACATAGCCATAATATTTTCCTATAAGACTTGCAGTTCTCATTTGTCTAAATAGATCCATATGGACAATCTCCAATGGTATTGAAGTTGTAACAATTGTTTTGGACTAAAATGGTGTCTTGGTTTGTTTCCTTTTTGCACAAGCTGTACAAATTCTAGATTTCTTCAATTTTAGCTTTAGAAGACCTTCAACTAGATCATGTTTGATTAGTTTCTTAATCACTGAAGTACTTACATGTCCTAGTTTTCTGTGTCACAAATTAGATTCTTCTTCATTGTTGATTGCAAGGCATAAGTTGACTTCTTTCAATTCTGCCAGTTGGAGTGTGTATAGATTCTTTACTCTATGTGCCTCAAAAACTACTTTCTTATCCTTGAGAATTATGCACTTATCATTTTGAAACTGTATCAAATGACCTTTAACACACAACTGATTAATGTTTATAAAATTGTGTTTGAGACCTTCAACACATTTACATCTTCTATTAAATTCTTGACCTTCGTTCTTACTGTTAAATCCAATTACTTTTCTGTTCCCTCTATCTCTATAAGTTACTTGACCTTCTCATTTCTAAAGCTTGTAAATAGTCTTCTATCCCCTATCATATGCCTTGAACCACTATCTAGATGTCATTTGGATGCTTTCAGGCAGTCCTGCACGTAAAACTAAGTTGAGACTTTTGGTACTCAAATCTTCTTGGGTCCTTAATGGTTAGTCTTTGGAATCCAGTGCAAATGTCTATTGGTGCATGTCCTTACTGTGTGGCCTAATTGGTTACAGTGAGTATAGCATAAAGTATATGCATGTTTTTTTAGTGTAGTTTTTTTAGGCCACCATCAATCATTATAACATTCATTGGGTCTTAGTGGATAATGGGAGTGTGCCCTCGTTTTTCTGTCATACGAGTGTTTTCTCCTAATGGAATTATCTCCTGATTAAGTTTGCCCATCCAAACACCCCTGTTCGGATGTTTAGGCATTCGGTCCAGCCTTTAGGCCGTATTGGCTTGTCCATCACCCTCGGTACTTCCCCAAGACACGTGACAAAGGTGGTGGATTTTTTGGTGATCAGCACATGCCCAAATACAATGCCATCTTGAAAGGAGGCCTAATTAGCTGACTAAGGTAGTTCCATCTTCTCTCCCTCAGAAGATGAGGTTTGTAAGGTCTCGGGTCTTTAATGGATCCTTATTGGGTCTATAGAGGTCCTGTGTAGTTGACGGCCAGGGCTTGCCGTTGAGTCTGAGTCAGCGTCCAGCGATGTGGACGTCTGAGCTTGAACTCAGCGACAAGCTATGTGGACGTTAATCTGTAGGCGGTTCAGTTGGCGGCCATTGATGTTGACGTCGACTAACCAGTCCTGTTGAAATAGGGCAGCCCGAGAGCAGAGCTTCTTCTTCTCCTTTTCTTTCCTTCCTTCTCCTTAGCCTTTCTTGATTCCTGTAGCTTCTGTTGAGTGATTTGAGCTCGTGGGAAGCCCTGGATCGTGTGGCGTCGCTAGTTCGGGCGGGAATCGCAAGGTTTTGGCGTGATTCGCGCGGAGTCTTCGGGGAGATCCGGCGCGATTGGTGGCTGTTTGGGGATTCTTAAGGCGTTCTGAGGTAGGGACTTAACCCCTATAACCTTCCCCAGCAAACCAGCATGTCCAATTAACTTAATTGATGTGCAATCATGGTTTAGGGTTTGGGTTATATCATGCCGGAATTGAGGGTGGTTTGGATAATCTAGGTGTTAGATTGTCTAATTATGATGTTCTGGTAGTGTAGATTGATGAGAGGAAGTGTTTCCCTCCATCAGTCAGAGTTTAGTTAAGTGTTTCTGCCCATTGGGACTGATTCGGTTCAGTTCTGGGTATGGGGGACTGAAGATATCAACGTCCACATCTGTTGACGTTGAGATCTTCAGGGGTGAATTAAACGACAAGGTCGATGCCGTTTAGTTATTGTTGGCGGCATAGGGGTTGCCGTTTACCCTTTATTGGCGGCAATCGATGTGGCCGTTTATATCCTGTGTCCCAGCAGACTTAAGTTGTGATTAGAGGCGATTGACATGTGATGTCCGCCCTAATAGCACATATGGGCCAGGCTTAGAGTGTGACTCCGCCTGTGCATAGTAGTAGTTGTTTGTGGCACGAGGTGTTTACTACTGTACGGGGTTTCAGACGTTGAGTGTGTTCCGTCTGTTGTACGCGCGTTGCGTTACCGTGTACCCGTTTCTGTTGTGTTACCTAGGCGTGGGTGCGACTCCGTCTAGACGACTAGCGTGTGGTTGTCCTCCGCTAGTGAGCCGGGACATCGAGTGCGACTCTGTCCTGTGCGTACTCTTTTGGTGGTTTTGAGCCGGTCTCCGTGGAGCCCCTTCTCTACCGCTAGGGTCAAGCGTAGGGGAAAAACCGGTCGTGGACCAGACGCGAGAGAGAGCGTCTGTAGTGTGCACACGTGGCTGGGGTTGAGAGCCTCTGTGGTGACGGGACGCCGAGCCACAGACCCTAGCTGAGTCCTACTTGCTGTGTGTGTGAGTGTGTGTTACTGAGCCGTGTGGTTTACAGTTTTGTGTGGTGCGACGTGTACTTACTTTCAGTTTTTACTTTCCGCACTTTAGACTGTTACCGGTGGGGTTACTTTTCCCTACTGGGTCTCTTTCTTGAGACTCACTCCCTTCCCTTTCAGGTGGGTCTTCGTCGACTCCCGTTCCAGGCGAGTCTAGCCACTCCGGTGTTGGTGCTCCCTAGCTGCAGTGAGTTGTACCTTTTTGTTGTACTTCTGTACTCTGTACTTGTCTCAGACTCTGAGGTTGTATATGATATGTTCATAGTGGAATTTTACTGCTTTGCATGGTGTGTATCTTCTTACATATAGTCTCCTCGGACTCTTAATTCCTACCCTTCCGAGCTTGTCTCGTGGGTTAGCGGGTCAGAATTCGGGTTACTGGTTGTTACTGGTAATGCGGATTCTGGGTCGTTACAGTTTGGTATCAGAGCCTGGTCTGATGAGATATATATAAAAATGCCTACCATGTTAACTCAGAGTCTAAAGAGTACAGCTGCACTGTAGTTAGCTATGTAGCCCGGAGTTAGTTAGTGTATTTATGTGTGTATTTTTGTTCTGTGTATAGTTCTATGGCGCCTAGGCGACGTCCTAGAGAGGGAGTAGCCGAGCAGGCGACTCGTCCGGAGGTTGGAGATGCTCCGCCACCTCAGCAGACGCAGCCTTTGCCACAGGACGCATAGTGGTATTGTTCCGCCGCCGCCACCTCCACCTCAGGTAGCTCAGGGATTAGACATGACTCATTTTCTTGAGGGGATGGCTCAGTTTGTTGCTCAGCACCGTGACGCGCCGGTACCCCAGGGTGGTACTGGGAGGGTGTTGAGGGAGTTCTTGCAGTTTCAGCCTCCTCAGTTTTTGGGCCAGCCTGATCCAGATGTAGCGCGAGCTTGGCTAGATGCAGTGGAGCGGACTTTTCGTTCCATGGAGTGTGTTCCAGAGGAGCGAGTGCTGTTAGCCAGTTACCAGTTGCAGGCGCAGGCGTTGACTTGGTGGTCCGCTGAGTGGGAGACTACTTTTCAGTCTCGCCCACTGAGACAGATTCCGTGGCAGGAGTTTGTTGTTTCCTTTGAGAGAGCCTTCTGTCCTACTTACGTCCGGACGGAGAGGTTGTACCAGTTTCTGGACTTGCAGCAGAGGGACTCTACTGTGGTGCAGTACAGGGCCAGATTTGTGGAGTTAGGGCGTTATGCTCCGCAGATTATGGGAGATGAGGGTTTGAGGACTCAGCAGTTTGTGAGAGGCTTGAGGCCAGAGCTCAGGCAGGCGCTGATAGTTGCTCGTGTCACAGACTTGGATGCGGCCTATCAGACAGCGGCAGCGTTGGAGGCAGACACCTTGCGGACTCGTGCTCGGAGTGCAGAGGTTCAGACGCAGGTAGTTCCTTCTCAGCCTCACCAGCAGCAGGGTACTGTGCAGACGACCCCGAGGACTACGACTTCTTACGCGTCCACTTCTACTGGGACGGGCGAAGTCAGGATCTCGGAGGAGATTTCGGCGTGATAGGAGGCAGGCAGAGCAGAGGCAGCAGTCGGTTGGGAGTGTGCAGCAGCCGACAGGTCAGCCTTCGCAGCAGGTACAGCGTACTTTTGCTGGGCAGTGTTACCGGTGTGACCAGATGGGTCACATGGCGCGAGATTGTCCTTTGTACCTCGTGTGCCGCAGCAGCAGACCAGACTCAGCCCCGAGTGCAGCAGCAGCAGCAGCAGGCACCAGTGCAGCAGCGTCAGCAGACTGGAGGTTCTGGTGGGTCCAGAGGTAGAGGTCGTGTTACCCACTTGACTCGTGCAGACGCGGAGGCAGCTCACCTGGTGGAAGGTACTGTTTCAGTTTTTGGTTGTGCAGCTAGAGTTTTGTTTGATTCCGGTGCCTCTCACTCTTTTGTGTCTGAGGACTTTTTAGACTCCCTTGGAGAGTTGAGTTCGGGAGAGTCTGTTGAGTTGGCAGTAGAGTTGCCGACGGGGGACTTTGTCCTTACGTCCTACTGTCTCGAGGAGGTACCTGTGCAGTTGCAGGATCAGTTGTTGTCAGCCCGTTGTTTGCCTTGCAGTTGCATGATTATGATGTGATTTTGGGTATGGATTGGTTGGAGCGGTATGGTGCAGTGATGGATTGCCAGAAGAAGAGGGTGCACTTGCGGATACCTGGAGCAGCGGCGTTCTACTTCCAGGGTATCGTACCTCTTACTTCTCGCTTTTTAGTTTCTGCTTTGAGGGCAGGGAGGTTACTTGCTTCTGGTTGTCAGGGTTTCCTAGTTTCTGCAGTGACTCTTGACCAGATTGCCTCGGGAGTGGGAGACATTCCTGTAGTGTGTGAGTTTCCGGATGTCTTTCCAGAAGAGTTGCCTGTCTTCCACTAGAGAGAGATAGAGTTTACTGTAGAGTTGGTTCCTGGCACTTTACCATTTGCGCAGGCACCGTACCGTATGGCACCAGCGGAGTTGAGGGAGTTGAAGAGGCAGCTTGAGGAGTTGTTGGAGAAGGGCTATATCCGTCCTAGCTTTTCTCCGTGGGGATCACCTGTTTTGTTTGTCCGGAAGAAGGATGGTAGCCTGAGGTTGTGTATCGATTATAGGAAGCTAAATCAAGTGACCATCAAGAATAGGTATCCTTTGCCTAGGATTGATGATCTCTTTGATCAGCTTCAGTCTGCTCGTGTCTTCTCGAAGATTGACTTGAGGTCGGGCTACTATCAGTTGCGGATTAGAGACTCGGACATTGAGAGGACTGCTTTTCGGACCAGATATGGACACTTTGAGTTTTTGGTGATGCCGTTTGGGCTCACCAATGCTCCAGCAGCCTTCATGGATCTGATGCACCGGGTGTTCCACCAGTTCTTGGACCGGTTTGTCGTAGTGTTTGTTGACGACATTCTGGTGTACTCCGCTTCGGAGGAGGAGCACGCCGAGCACCTGAGGATCGTGTTGCAGACTTTGCGAGAGCACCAGTTGTATGCCAAACTTAGTAAGTGTGAGTTTTGGCTACAACAGGTTCACTTTTGGGGCACGTGATCTCAGGTGAGGGAGTTTCAGTAGATCCAGCGAAGGTTGAGGCAGTTTTGCAGTGGGAGAGTCCCAGATCTGTGTCTGAGATTCGTAGCTTTCTGGGTTTGGCAGGTTACTACCGCAGGTTTGTTCGAGATTTTCTCAGGTTGCTGCACCCTTGACTCGGTTGACGAGAAAGGGAGTTCCGTTTGAGTGGTCGGATCAGTGTGAGCAGAGTTTCATAGAGTTGAAACGACTGCTTACGTCGGCGCCAGTTCTTGCCTTACCTTCAGGTGAGGAGGGTTTTGAGGTTTGCACAGATGCTTCAGGTGTTGGTTTGGGTGCGGTCTGATGCAGCAAGGCCGAGTGGTGGCTTATGCGTCTCGCCAGCTTAAGCCCACGAGGAGAGTTACCCGACCCACGACCTAGAGCTTGCAGCTGTGGTGTTTGCTTTGCGGATTTGGCGTCTTTACCTGTACGGAGTGAGTTTTGTAGTCCGTACCGACCACCAGAGTTTGAGATATGTGTTTTCTCAGAGGGATCTGAATATGAGGCAGCGTCGATGGATGGAATATCTGAAGGACTATGATTTCAGCATTGAGTATAAGCCTGGAAAGGCGAATGTAGTTGCAGATGCCTTGAGTAGGAAAGCACAGATGAGTCATCTGATGCTTAGAGAGTGGCAGTTGTGGCAGTCTGCGGCAGAGGGGTCTTTCAGAGTTTCGTCCAGTCGTTGTGTGTGTTGGGCAGTTTGTTAGCAGCTCCCGCCGTTGTGAGACAGGTTGCTGAGGCTCAGCAGGCAGATCCCGAGTTGCACAGTGTGTTGCTTCTCCCAGAGGTTGAGCTTTGTGAGGACGGGACTGTTAGGTTCCGAGGTAGACTCTATGTTCCTGTTGAGGAGTCTATCAGGAGAGTTTTTTGCAGGAGGCACATGGTTCCAGGTACTCTATTCATCCAGGGGCGACCAAGATGTACCACAGGTTGAGACGTCAGTTTTGGTGGCCTGGGATGAAGAGAGACATAGCGGCTTTTGTTGCGAGGTGTTTGGTCTGTCAGCAGGTGAAGGCCGAACATCAGCGTCCGGGAGGACTTGTGCAGCCGTTAGAGATTCCGATGTGGAAGTGGGACCATGTTACGACTGACTTTGTTTGTGGTTTGCCGAGGACAGCTGGAGGTTTTGATAGCATTTGGGTTCTTGTGGACGATTGACGAAGACTGCCAGATTCTTGCCTGTCAGGACTAGTTGGGGTGTGAGTAGGTTGGCCGCGTTGTACGTAGAGCGGATTGTTCCTTTGCATGGAGTGCCGATCTCTATCGTGTCAGACAGGGATCCTCGCTTCACTTCTGGGTTCTGGCGCAGTTTCCAGAGAGCTTTGGGGACAGAGTTGGCTTTTAGTTCCGCCTACCACCCTCAGTCAGACGGTCAGTCAGAGCGGACTATCCAGACTTTGGAGGACATGCTTAGAGCTTGTTGCCTGGAGTGGCAGGGGTCGTGGACAGTTCACTTGCCGTTGGTCGAGTTTGCATATAATAATAGTTATCACTCCAGTATCGGTTTGGCACCATATGAGGCTTTGTACGGACGACCGTGTCGCACTCCTCTTGACTGGTTCGAGGTTGGCGAACGAGTTGTCACGGGGCCGGAGTTGGTTCAGCAGTCAGTTGAGGTAGTTCAGCTTGTGAGACAGAGGCTTCAGTCAGCTCAGAGTCGGCAGAAGAGTTATGCAGATCAGCGCAGACGACCGCTCGAGTTTCAGGTAGGAGACCAGGTGTTTGTTCGTGTGTCTCCTATGAAGGGAGTGGTGAGGTTCGGTAAGCGTGGGAAGTTGAGTCCTCGCTTTATTGGGCCTTTTACCATTTCTGAGCGTGTCGGGAGTTTGGCGTACAGACTTGAGCTTCCGTCAGAGTTGGCAGCAGTGCACGACGTGTTTCACGTGTCGATGCTTCGGAGGTACCTTTCTGACGAGTCTCACGTTCTGCAGAGTGCAGAGTGGTCTGAGGTGACTCCAGTGTTGACTGTACCAGAGTTTCCGTTGCACATTGAGGATCGCCGAGTTCAGAGGTTGAGGAACAAGGCAATCCCTTTAGTTCGTGTTGCGTGGCAGCGGCACTCCGGTGGTGAGTCGACATGGGAGCGGGAGGACGAGATGCGCGAGCATTTTCCGTACCTCTTTGGTGAGTTTTCTTTCCTTGTGTTGTTTGAATTTTGAGGGCAAAATTCCTTAAGGGGGGAGAGCTGTAAGGTCTCGGGTCTTTAATGGATCCTTATTGGGTCTGTAGAGGTCCTGTGTAGTTGACGGCCAGGGCTTGCCGTTGAGTCTGAGTCAGCGTCCAGCGATGTGGACGTCTGAGCTTGAACTCAGCGACAAGCTATGTGGACGTTATCTGTAGGCGGTTCAGTTGGCGGCCATTGATGTTGACGTCGACTAACCAGTCCTGTTGAAATAGGGCAGCCCGAGAGCAGAGCTTCTTCTTCTCCTTTTCTCTCCTTCCTTCTCCTTAGCCTTTCTTGATTCCTGTAGCTTCTGTTGAGTGATTTGAGCTCGTGGGAAGCCCTGGATCGTGTGGCGTTGCTAGTTCGGGCGGGAATCGCAAGGTTTTGGCGTGATTCGCGCGGAGTCTTCGGGGAGATCCGGCGCGATTGGTGGCTGTTTGGGGATTCTTAAGGCGTTCTGAGGTAGGGACTTAACCCCTATAACCTTCCCCAGCAAACCAGCATGTCCAATTAACTTAATTGATGTGCAATCATGGTTTAGGGTTTGGGTTATATCATGCCGGAATTGAGGGTGGTTTGATAATCTAGGTGTTAGATTGTCTAATTATGATGTTCTGGTAGTGTAGATTGATGAGAGGAAGTGTTTCCCTCCATCAGTCAGAGTTTGTTAAGTGTTTCTGCCCATGGGACTGATTCGGTTCAGTTCTGGGTATGGGGGACTGAAGATATCAACGTCCACATCTGTTGACGTTGAGATCTTCAGGGGTGAGTTAAACGACAAGGTCGATTGCCGTTTAGTTATTGTTGGCGGCATAGGGGTTGCCGTTTACCTTTATTGGCGGCAATCGATGTGGCCGTTTATATCCTGTCTCCCAGCAGACTTAAGTTGTGTGATTAGAGGCGATTGACATGTGATGTCCGCCCTAATAGCACATATGGGCCAGGCTTAGAGTGTGACTCCGCCTGTGCATAGTAGTAGTTGTTTGTGGCACGAGGTGTTTACTACTGTACGGGGTTTCAGACGTTGAGTGTGTTCCGTCTGTTGTACGCGCGTTGCGTTACCGTGTACCCGTTTCTGTTGTGTTACCTAGGCGTGGGTGCGACTCCGTCTAGACGACTAGCGTGTGGTTGTCCTCCGCTAGTGAGCCGGGACATCGAGTGCGACTCTGTCCTGTGCGTACTCCTTTTGGTGGTTTTGAGCCGGTCTCCGTGGAGCCCCTTCTCTACCGCTAGGGTCAAGCGTAGGGGAAAAACCGGTCGTGGACCAGACGCGAGAGAGAGCGTCTGTAGTGTGCACACGTGGCTGGGGTTGAGAGCCTCTGTGGTGACGGGACGCCGAGCCACAGACCCTAGCTGAGTCCTACTTGCTGTGTGTGTGAGTGTGTGTTACTGAGCCGTGTGGTTTACAGTTTTGTGTGGTGCGACGTGTACTTACTTTCTGTTTTTACTTTCCGCACTTTAGACTGTTACCGGTGGGGTTACTTTTCCCTACTGGGTCTCTTTCTTGAGACTCACTCCCTTCCCTTTCAGGTGGGTCTTCGTCGACTCCCGTTCCAGGCGAGTCTAGCCACTCCGGTGTTGGTGCTCCCTAGCTGCAGTGAGTTGTACCTTTTTGTTGTACTTCTGTACTCTGTACTTGTCTCAGACTCTGAGGTTGTATATGATATGTTCATATAGTGGAATTTTACTGCTTTGCATGGTGTGTATCTTCTTACATATAGTCTCCTCGGACTCTTAAATTCCTACCCTTCCGAGCTTGTCTCGTGGGTTAGCGGGTCAGAATTCGGGTTACTGTTGTTACTGGTAATGCGGATTCTGGGTCGTTACAAGGTTCCCAACTCCCCACGTCATAGGATAAGTCGCTCAAACGTCAGGCTATATCGCGATAGTGGTATCTCCTCTCTGTCAAGGAAAATCGTCCAATGACATACGAAAATTGGCACCTTCGCTCTAGACCACTGAGGACCCCACTACCAATCGTGGGACACTAATAGAATAAGTATTCCCCCTTCAGGTGAATCATTCATGAGCCTCATCTTGTCCCCCTATTGTGCCTTCCCAGTCCAACAAGGAGGTGGCTCGTCAACTAGAAAAAAAAGGGTATGAGAGGTTAGCAAATCATGCCACAAGTGTAATACCACGGCTTCCCCGCTTTCATCCCGGTGTCTTGATGACTGGCCCTAACGCGTCCGGGCTAGGTGACGCGTTAGTGTCACGTCTGGGTGTCCGACACGATAGTCATCTTTGGTCACGACGACTTGTGCTTCTCATTCTTGTCGTACCCACTTTCCCCATTCGTGTCTCGTTGTCGTGACTGGTCAACGGGTTCGCGACAGTGTTCCGTCGTTTCGGTCGTCTGACGCCTGTTAGGGTGGCAGGTGTGTCAGTATGATCTGTCGCATTGTCGCAGCATCCCTGGGGGATGCGTTCTTGTCGCGGTGCATTAACCCGTCGCGTTAAGGTCTTTAACGCGACGCGTCACCCCCTTGTTGGGTTTTCCATATATCATGTTTTTAATGATCACATTAACATCCTTGAACATGATTTAATGCAAATTGATGTGCTAACTAACATGAAAAACACCATGAAAGTGATTGAGTTAAACATTGCTAAATCATACAATGTACATCACTAACAATGTATTTGCATGTAGGTGCACAAGCATGAAAGATGGAGCATTGAAGAGGCATTGAAGAAATGAGCAAAAAGCACAAATCTGTCAAAGAGGTTTATCTGTCGATAGATGCAATGTACCTGTCGACAGATTCATACAGTCATTCCAAGACAGAACTCAGTTTGCATCTCTGAGTGTATCTGTCGACAGATGCAATGTACCTGTCGACAGATTCATACAGTCAACCCAAAACAGAACTCAGGTTTTCTATTCCTGAGTGCATCTATCGACAGAGGCAAACTGCCTGTCGATAGATACACTCAGAAACCAATTTCCTGAAACCCAGTTCTCAGCCTGAGTGCGCCTGTCGACAGATGCAAGTGCACCTGTCGACAGACGACAGAAACATGAGATTTTGTTTTTCCAAATCCGGCCCCACTTGGGTGTTTCCTTCCTCCACGACCCCCCCTTTACCTAACACTATATAAGCATCCTTTGGAGCCAAATTCGCAGAGAGTAGTCTCCCATCCAAGAGCCTCCAAGGGACCAAGAGGAAAAGCCTCAAATTGCTGCTCTGCTTCAACACTTTCCGCCCAGATCGTCGTGGAATCACCATCTATGCGGAGCTGAAGCCGGATCGTCATCAATTCAACCTTCTACATCGATCAATCTACATCCAATCGAAGTTTGAAGAGCGTTTGGACGATCCACGAGAAGAATTCCAACCGGATTTGTTCCCTAATTCCTAATTCTTCTCCATTTCATATTTCCATTCCATCGTGTGTGTGTGTGGTTGTGTTTCGAGCATCCTTTGTGCTTGATTCACGTATTTGTGGTTGTTCGATCGTGTTTCATCAGACAACGTGTGTGTGGTTGAGTTGTTGTGTTGAACTCGCTCATAAGCAGTCGTTTCTGCGTGTGTGTGTGGACGGTGGATGTAGGATACACGAGTTGTGTACTCCGAACCACCTTAATCATCGTGTTCTGTGGTTTGTTCGCGTTTTGCAATATATGATTGGTAGGCTCGATGTTCATACGCACGTTTGATTCCCTGTTCTCATTTAGATCAACTCAAGCGGTCTCATACTTAATCGAATTCTAATAAAATTCATTAAGATCGCTGTAGCATCGAAAAACCATCAATAGTTTAAAATTGCCGTAATCTATTCAACCCCCCCCCCTTCTAGATTATCGTGTGTATTTCCGCATAACCCTTCACCCCCTCGCGTCTTGGGTGCCGAAGGCATAAGGCCTTGGCCGGTGACCCTTCCCCCCCTCCAGCGGTGCTCCGCCTCCCTCTCTCCCCTTTGTGTGTTTCAGTCGAGGAGGAGGGTCATGCGTGGTGTCCCGGTGTCGTGGAGCTTGCGTGGAGCGAGGAGGAGGTGGCCAATCCGACGTGAAGGGTCCTATTGGGGTTCGTTCTTCGTTTAAGGTAGAGATTGCTTGAACTCTTCTCGATCCGAGTGGAATGGGAGCCCCTCGGGGTTTGTAGTTAGTGTTTACTGCTTCTCCATACTCCCCTCCCCCGTGTGGTGATGTGTGTGGCTTGTGGGCGGCCTCGGGATAGATGATTGGTAGGCACGGTGTTCGACGCACGTTGATTCCCTGTTCTCTTTAGATCAACTCAAGCGGTCTCATACTTAGTCGAATTCTAATCAATTTCATTAAGATCGCTGTAGCATCGAAAAGAAGCCCAATCATAGTTTAAAATTGCCGTAATCTATTCACCCCTCCTTCTAGATTACCGTATTGTGTATTTCCCATAACCCTTCAATTGGTATAGAGAGGGTTTCTTCTCGTTTACGTGTTTTTCGTCATTTGATCTAGCGATCAGGAGATTTTCGATCTTATGGATTAGCAAAGGGTATATGGCCGAGGGACATTCAGTAACCAGGCCACCTTATTTTGATGGCACTGACTATCCTTATTGGAAAAACCGTATGCAGGTATTTTTGAGAGCTCAAAATTACAAGCTGTGGAAGATAGTCAGCAGGGACCATATGTGTTGCCCGAGGATGAAGACACCTGGACGAAAGGACCAAATATAGCTAAAGGAACTCTCACTGGAGCGCACTAAACCTGATGCAATGTGCGGTGCATCCAAAGGAATTTTCAAGAGTCTCCACATGCTCAACAGCAAGAGATGTGGGACAAACTTGAACTCATTTACGACGGTACGTCCGGTAAGGGAAACTAAAGTTAGCATGTTAGTGTCTGAATATGGAAATGTTCAAGATGAAAACTGATGAAACCAGATCAGACCCATGTTGCAATTCCTGATAATAGTTTACGGGCTAAAAGGTCTTAGAAGAATACTCTGAAGTGACTTAATAAGAAACATCCTTCGATCTCTTACTTCATCTTGGAATACTAAGGCCACTGTTCATTGAGATT